>JAPYZI010003875.1:0-15906 GCA_030523105.1 Ophioninae sp. A BG-2022a | reverse complement strand
GTTCAAAAATGTTATTACTAGGGCATAATAAAATCTATCCTCTATCATCTTGAATAATTTTGGAACATTTTGATGTTTTTGGTTATTTCAGGTTACATTCCGTAATTTTGTAAATTTTGATGAAAATTACGTATTTTTTGAATTATGAAAATATTATTATCTATACATATTATCTTTCAAGACTTCATATTTTTATTTCATTAAAATTTTGTGTTTTATCTTAAATTGCGCGAAAGTTTTATTACTAAGGCATAAAATCTATAATTCATCTACCATCTATCTTTCCCTTTCTCGTATATCATGGACATGACGTTTTATTTGTCTGGCTTATTCTATCACCCAATATTTTCAGCGATTAACCCAAGGCTTGCTCCACAATATTTTTGGCGTCGCATATTTCTCATCCAGCGTTGTAATACCGGGGCTCGAATTAAAGTCACTAATTTATTTGTTTTTTTGATTCCTGACGGCGGTGGGTCCGGCGAATGGTACGAGACCTGCACTTTTGGAACCATCAACCACCACTGGTGTTATCCTTCTCCCTCTCTCCCACGATATATGAATCATCGGGATTTTCCATTTATTTCGGTGAAAATTTATCGACGCGAGACGAGCGGTTCTCGAAATGGCCGCGATGGGAAGAACAGTAGGGCGAAGGGGGGGGGGGGGGGGTATAGGGCATACGAAACTAGGAGGCGATTTAAAACGAAACGTCGAAACGAGATCGGGACAAAAGCACATCGATCCTGTTGGGCTGCTTTCTCTCACTTGGCAAAGCTTCCGAAGCCCACCCCCCCCCCCTCCTTCCCTATCGCCTCTTTCTCTCTCCGCCATCCGTTCCACACTCTCGCTATCTTCCGAGTTTCGTAAATGCACGCTCCGTTTGAGATGCTCCGGACGAGATACAGGCAACGTGCAACCCCCGGACTCGATACGAAGGCGATCCGAAGAACAATGTACCCGTATGAAGGTGACCGCAGTTATCGATCGTTAAAACTCCCAACGTCGAATAATAAGCCACGTATAAGAATTACTAGCTCTTTGAGACGGTAGGAACAAATTATTTTTCGAGTTATTCAATCGGACAAAATATTTTTGAATTTGATAAGTATTTAATAGATATTTAATTGTTAGTTATGAAATTAAATAAATATTTATCGATTGGTAATGCAATGAAATAAATATATATTTTTTTGCAATTAAATTTAATAAATATTTATTTCTTAACAATGCAATTAAATAAATATCGAATATCATACAAATATCATTCGTACTGGTAGGATTTTTTTTCTCATCCAGAGAATTCATGATTTTTTTTCGAACGCAATAAATATTCGATTAATTATAAATTTAATGACCGATTATTTGGAAAATTGTTAAATTGAGTATTTCGAATTACAGTACTTACATTTCGATATATAGGAGTGGATTATCAGTCAGTCAAAATCACGGAAATTTTTTGAAATATTCTTGACGAAAATTTGCGAGCTAAAAAAAATGTCTATAACGATAAAAAAAAGTGCAAACGTTACTGCCAACGATGCAATCTTTGTCATCGAATTATTACAGTGTGATTAAAAAGCAATCGTAAATAATTCTTCGAATAATCTCGATAATTAATAATTTATTTAAATAAACTAATAATAATAATAATAATAATCTAATAATAAACAAATATACATTTTTGTTCAACGAGCAACACACAGCGACTCCAATACAACTTTAATCGTCATAAAAAATGGCTATAAAAATATAAACAAATTGAAACAACTAATCGCCCAAAAAAAAACACTAAACTATCGAGTTCAGTTCATTCGAATAAATCTTTTTTACCATCGAACGCCGCTGGCGAGGAGAGCAACAGAGAAACCACTTTTCCTCAGTAAATATTTTTCGTTTTCTCCAATTTCATCCCTCTTCAACCCCTATTTTTTCTCTCGCTTGTTACACGCTGGGATTTTTGTCGATCGACGCGATTTGCTCCAACCTATAACTTACGATTTTTTTTTCGTATTTTTACGATCCTTCATGCACTGACGATATTCACAAGACGCTACGGGGATTAAGTCGAGGGTTGAATATAATCACCGTACGTATTCTTTGGATCCGAGACGTGGCGAAAAAAAAAACAAAACAAAAAAGTTTCCTCCTCGAACTGTAAAAGAGGGCTAAAAAAAAATTGACAATGCCTCGAATATAAATGTTGAACAATTTCAATCAATGCGCGATTACACGTAAATCTCACCCTATTCTCCATCTCTATTTTCCCTCTGAAAAGAAAACCTCTCCAATGAGAAGTTTCTTCGTCCCCAATGAAGAAAAGAGCGATGGGGTGAATAGCAAAAAAAAAAAAAGTGAAATAAAAAAGGTACAGAGCTCGCGGCATCTCCGCAATCTTTTTCTCCTTCGACTTTAAAACCCCCTCCCCTCTCCGCCCTTTTAGTCCCTTCTTCCCTCACGCTCCGTCGACATTAGCATATAAATACAATTCTAACACCCCATTGCAAAAAAAAAATAAAATAAAATAAAAAAGTTTAGTCCTGGAGCGAACGATGCTCGCGTGTGTACACGCCAAGCTCTACCAGGTAATAAGTTTACTCCAGGATACACACTTGGCTCCAACTTAAATTTGGATAGTTAAAGCACGTTGAACAACCGCCCTAAATCTCCCCTCGTACTTCATTGTGTACCTGTCCCCTACCTGATTTTCCAGTTTGTCTCTTCGCAGAAAACCATTTCCGGATTGATTGTTTTATTTCCTCTTTTTTTTTTCATTTGATCAATGTTTGTATTTTGCATTTTCGTATTGTTTGTTTGGGTAGTTTAAATAAATGCAAGAGTTTCGCCATTTTTGAAGTCCTACAGACAGCCAGAAAATATTTCTTTTTCGAAAAGAGTTTGATATTTGTAAAGATATATTTTTTTAAAACAAACTTAAACATACGTCGAATTTTCTATTTACATTAAAAATATATAAATTTATAAATTATATAAATGAATAAATTATATTTCGAGCGACCCTAAGCTTGTAATATGCAAAAAATATATTCTATAATGCACACCTTATTCCCTTTTTTCAACGAATGTTTTTTTCTCCCCTAAAGCACTCCGACCAGAAGCCAAAGCGTTGTACCATTAAAAAACCGTTTTATACACCATTTTACGATGTACATAACCATTCTATAAACTCTTGCTCCCGCAACAAATTATTTTTTGCCAGAAATAATTTAAAAAAAAACCAAAACAATGAAATCGAAAAAAAAAATATGAGCGAACTTTTCGGCACGTTTTACCTCATCGAAGGGTCACATTATATTTCTATAAAATCGATAACAGACGTTCTTTCGGGCCTGAAAAAAAAACAACTCAAAATATCACAATAAAACCAGGACAAAAAAAAATATTATTCAAAAAGACACACTTTTCACGATCTACGAAACATCGAGAAATTCCACGTGGCTCGCAGTGCCTCTGCTACGTATAACCACCATAAAAAAAAAAATCCCAGAGTGATCCGTTTCAGGTGTAGGTCCCGAAGTTTCCGTCGAGCATGGCCTCCGAACGATTTTTCAAGTGGCGACGGTTTTCTTTCATTTTTTTTTTCCTTCCTTTTTCTCTTCAGCTTTGCTCTTTACCCCTGTCGGATCGCGACTCCGCGGAGGGCCACCCATACACCGGCGAAACTTTTGAGTAGCGAACAGCGCTCCATTTCTTCCGTCGTTTTGAAAAGCGCTCCGGTATCCTTTGCGACAATGGAACCATCGAGAAACTCGACCCCCACCCCATTCTGTCCCATTCTCTCTTTCCACCGCCACTTATTGTCACCCTGAAGCGCGTAGTTTCAGGTGGCGGTTGGGATTGCTCCATAGAATTGGACCGAGAGCTCAAAGAAGCTGGATTCATCATTTCCTCATTGTTTACCGGATTTCTCTTGCGCAATATTGTATTTGCAAATTGGCGTTATGACATGCAGCGGAGAGACGCTGGGATGAAGGATTAGATTAAGTTTATCGATGCATCTGGGGCAATAGCGTCCTCATTTTTTCAACGATAAAGAGCAAAATATAGGAAGAATATAATAATAACAATAAATAAATAAATAAATAATAATAATAGAAATAACACGGGGTGAAAGTCAATTTCTATCCAACGCCAGTAATCCATTCCCTTCCGATACTCGATATCGGGAGCGTAACTTAAGACCTTAGCCTACTACGAAAATATCGGAAAATCGTTCGTCGCTGAATGGCAATTCCCATTAAGGCGAAGTAGAAAGTGTACCACGTGACGCACGAGTCTCAGAGAAACAGTCGAAACGTTTGAACCGTGATTTCTCAGGAATGAAACATATTCATTGAAAATAACGACAAAGAGGACCTCGAAGCCAACGTCCTGAACGAGCCACGACAAATTTCATCTCGATCGGTAAATCCGTTCGTGAAAAAAGTTCTTTCGAAATTTGGCTTTTGGCGAAGTACTCGCAAAGATCGCGGTTAGCGAGTAAACGTAACCCAAACAATGATGATTATAATTGCTGTACGAGTTTTACCCTTCTTGATTAAGCTTTTGATTTAACCCGATAAGACACTCCCCAATTAAACGATTTGAAGCAAATACAACGAGAACCGTCAGGAAATTGGTTCAAAACGTTCAGCAGGATTGGTTCAGATGTTTATAAACTTGGATAGCTGGTGTGAGTATCCTCGCCGGGTCGAGGATCGTGGATTTACATCCGTTTCCGGGTTTTGGGCTCCGTGCAGTTCTCCTTTCCATTCTCCTCGTGGATACTCACACGCGTACGTACGTATATGTCTCTCTTGATTATGGCGTTGGCCGCCTCACATCCGGGACACACCGACTAATTAACCATGCGGCCCGGCGCGCACATTCGAGGGTTGCTCGAGCGAACGTAGTACCGATCACCTCTCCGCCACCCTCCACCGATAGTCCTCGCTTTCTCTTATCTCGCTCAGGGAAATATACGCTCGGAGCGAGATGGGACGATGCGAGAGGAAGGGAGGGAGGGGGGGGAAAGGGTTAGAGGAAAAGAGAGAGCGGGGTGGGGGGAATCGATAAACCGATTGGTACACGAGAACGATTATTATCAACGCAGTCTATCTCGGTCGAGATATGCGGTGCGACGAAGAGCTGGAGTGCCGGGAGGGGTGGCGGGGGACGCAGGGGTAGAAGAGGAATTTCGAGGGATGGAGTTTATACGGAAAACGGATGCGAAGTCAACTGACATCCGAGCAAATTCAACGTCCCGGGGCAACGATCCTCTGTACTCGAGCCATAAACATATTTGACTGGCTGAATAATCACTCGATGAATTATGGCTGGATGCGTATCGACGATACACCACTGTACGCTGTATTGTACTATTTGTACGAGGAGTAGCGAAATTGGGAAAGAGGGAACACGAATATTTTTCGAATATTCGAGTTCCAGATTTTCGTAGCTAATTAAATACCGGAAGTAACGTATATGTCAATATCTTTTGGTTTAGTTTTAGGATAATCCATTGGGGTGGATCGTGGTACGAAGACAGGTTGAAAAAGACGTTTTTTTTTTTTTTTAAGTTTCGGTCACCATTGGTAACGATGAAGCTTCATTCTTTCAACGCGATATCTACGTTTGGCAAAAAGTTATTTAACGAAAAAGAACGGAAATTGGAGAAGTAAGGTGGAAAAAATTGCTTTTCGGGTGTTGGGACTCGAGTCGATCTGATTTAGGAAAAGAAAATCACTGGGGTGTTATCACTCGTTGAGGACTCGAGATTTTATTTCACAATTTGCAAAAAAATGATTTTTTTTTTTTGTAATGAAAACGAAGAAATGTGAAATTCGTTGCGGTAAAAGGTTTTTTTTTTTTTTTTTTTTTTTCAATACTACTGGGTATTGTCGCTCGAAACTTCGAAAATGAAATTATTCTACAGCGTGATAAATATATCGCAGGGTTCATGGGACGAATCACTTTAGAGCGACGAATAAATCGATTAGGTTAGATTAGAGAGAGAGGGGGGAAAACGAGAGACAGATAGTCTCAATTATCGTGTATTTGCCCCAATGATAGCCGACGCAGACATCACTTAATTGACCGTTCCAATGGGAAAGGCGATATCCATTACGATTGCTCGATTCCCCGTCAACTGGGTTTTCATCGAGCGAAATCCGCCATAAATGTTTAATTGGATTGCTCGTCATTCGTTTGGTAAAGAAATAAAATTTCCTATCGGTACGTGAAACAACGTTTTTTCTTTTTTAACAATTCTTGCTTCCAGTAAAGTTGAGGGATGAGGCTGTAATAAAAATCGAATAAAAAAACATTTATTAACTTCAAACTTAAATGAGCTTCAAATTTGATACACGTATTCAGTGTAATAGTAGTTGGAATCTAATATCAAAAAAAAAATTCAATTCAATTTTATCTCAAGCCAATTTTATCTAATTTTTAAAAATGATTTTTTTTTTCAATTTTAAATCAATCTGATGGTCGAAAGTAAATAAACCGTTGCGTCTCTCACGTTCAAAGGTCTTCCACGATATTTTTCCTAATTTTTTAACTAATTAATATTTTTGTTAAGAAATTTGGTACGCAACTATGTACCATATATATATAGGTACAAGTAAATGCCGGAACGATTTTCCAATTATTTTAATTATTCGATCAAAATCAATTGTTCTTTTTTAATGAAAGCCCAATTTTTGGGTAATCACAATGCCCCGATTTTTCAACGTCGAAAACAAATTTTAAAAAAAGTCTAAAACAAACGTTTCAGAGAAAAGTGAAGTGAACCTCATTTGGTCACTTCTCGCGACGGGCATAAAAAATAACGGGTTCTTGAATAAATTGCGGAAACACCTGAATACTGAATTTATTATTCGTCGAATACGACTGTACGGTTGTGTGGTTGGTAATAAATAGGTATACGGGACGAGGGCTGGAGGGATGGCGTTTCTCTCGAAGCAACGTTATAACGATACATCGATAAGCGCAGCGTTCGCGTATTTCGATAGGCAGCTATTACCATGTAATCGCTGTTTTGCATTTTACATAATTACCCTGAAGCATTCTCTTGCATATTTTACGACACCCCGGTACGTCGTTTGTAACGAGGTCGTATCGACTGGTGTATCATCGTTTCTATTCGTATCTAACTTATCGTAATTCATCGAGAGAAAAATAAATGTCTTCGGAGGAAAAAAAAAATTGGTCGAGTATTTATCCGTGTTTTTCGGAACAGCTGACGCGATTGAAGGCATCGCGATCCATCGGGCGATCACTGTGAATCACTCGAGGAAAAGATCGTCCCTCGAAACATCGACCCGAGTAAAGTCCATTTATTAAATTCGACCTTAATCGTCGCACCGTTCACCGCGCCGGAAATATCTACTTCCGGAATCGTCAGTTTTCAATTTTTAAATAAAAAAATAACGAACGCCGCGCAGCTCGTCGTTTTTTTTTATTGTCGAAATACAATTCTTGACTGAGGGGCGTATAACTGGTTGCATTAAACCGTCAATCACCCTCAACCTCGGACACAAAGAGTCACGGGTTGCGCACACTTACCCCGGATGCACGAATACTGATCCACTCTGTTTTCTTTTAGCAGCTGTTCATCATTGAACGACCACGAGGTCCGGTTGATCGAACAAATTGATATATCGGATCAGCCAACGTTCAATGTTGAAACAGAGATTCCTGATGCGTCGAAGAACCCAAACGAATCAACCGCAAGCTGCTCTCGATTCGATGATGAAGTCCGTTTTGGAACGATGTTTTTTTGTTTTTTTGTTTTTTTTTTTTCGGTTATTAACATTTATCAGAGAATTAGCTCACGGCTGGAGCGGCGTAGCTCCGTTGATTTCCAGGTCGTTATTATTGCAAGCGTTAATCTCGGGAGCGTGGATCGAGCGCAAGCCCTTCATCATCCTTCCCTCAGTAGGTTCCTTCACGGGCTGTTGCTACGGGTACGCGTTATCCGATTATTACTATTAAAATCGTCATAACATTGATCGACACAGTTATGGTTCTCGCTGCAGTTGCGATTATCATTGCTATTACGAGATCGTAGTTGGTTCGATGTTACGTTTTGCCGGATCGAAGGGGTTGAAAAAGACCCTCCAGCGTTATGTTTGCCGTTAATCGAAGAGGGGTTTCACCCTCATTCACTTTTTCCCCCGGCTACCACGCACTGTACAATAAATATTGTTGTACGCCCGTTTCAAGAAGTTCACTCCCGAATGCCTCCCTATGATTAATACGAGCTACCAAAATTAAGCCCAAACCCCAAATTCCCCGGACCGACCCACGAGTACGCTCCAATGAATTTGACCGATGGACTCGAATGGAAATTCGATTCAATTTCACTCTCAAAGTATATTTATCCATTGATGCTACCAAACGGAAAGAGACGCGTGCATCATTGATGGAACGCCATATTGGAATTTCGTTGGTACGCGATGAAAATTATTTTTCATTTTTCGGATGGAAAATTGCCGAGGTATCTTTCGTAAAAGTAAATAAAAGTAACTACTCGAAGGTCCTTGAGTTAATATATTTTTTGTCATCAAATACTGAGCAAGTCGCGAAAAAAACGTTTTTTTTTTTTTCAAAAATTATAGCGTAGGTAAAAATTATGGCTAATTTTTGTGCCATAGCAGTTTCTTAAAAAAAAGAATGGTTGCTTTTTACAAAAGTTGTATATTCGTGTAGGTAATAATTGTAAAATAAAATTAATGATTAATGAATTGTTAGTAGTTATAAGTAGTTATTTAATTATAATTAAATAAGAATTCGTGGAATTGCGGAAAGAAATATCGCGCCAGGCAAAAACGACCCGCGTTCACGTGTCAAGGGTATAAAAAAATCCAATCTTATAGAATTTCAGAAATGCCATTGGAAAGAGCCGGATATACTGATAAGCAACGTTGAACGAAGATAATGGCTTTAAAGGCAGAGTTTCCTATTAACGAGTGTGTAATTACGAACGGTACGAGTTCTATCTTCCGCCAATGGGTACGAATCGTCAGGGCACAGATGTCTGGACCAGATAAAGTTTCTCATTTGATATGAATTCGTTTTGTCCGTCTCTGCTTTTTTTTCCTACAGCTTTAGGTATACATCCCAATACAACGTCCATTCGTTCCAACTTGGTACGGCTCTGAAAATTCTATTCAACTCTGGTATTCGGTATGCGCGAAGCATCAGATAAATATCTCGTCGATTAAGTTCTCCTCTGGTCGGAGAACCGATGGAGGTTGATTAGTGATTGACGCCATGAATAGACGTCCGGAGACTGACCGTTCTTCTCCGAGACTACCTCTATTATCATCTCTCCATCTCTCCGTCTGCCTCTCGCACACGAATATCTTCCGATCGTTCGTCCATCCTCATTATACGTTTCATCATCTCCCATTCTATTACCAGCCTGAATCTCGATCATTCGGGATGTCAGATCGAACGCGAGGAGTGAAAACGTTCCATCGGTTGGTTTTTTCACCTGAGATCTTCCAGTCTTTCAACGAAATTCTAATAAACTCTGGACAGTAGCTTTTTCGTGTAATTTCGAAGGGTTTTTCATCACCTGAGTTTTATGGAACGTACGAATTATTTGAGTCTACTGGAAAGTCCAGTTTTCTCGATTTTCGAAGGATTTCGGATCCCTGGCTTTTGGGATCGTACGATTGGAGTAAATCTCAACTTTGTTGTATTTTCCAAGCGTTTCGAATCATCTAGCTTTTTCGATAATCCAAATAACTTAAGGTAAACTGGATGCTCAAGTTTTCTGTATTTTCCAATAGTTTTTCGAACACCCCATTTTTTTCGATGATCCAAACGACTGGAGTCAATTTAACGGTCAAGTTTCCTCCATTTACTGATAGTTTTCGAATCCCTGATACTGCAGAATCCCTAAGGATCCTCCTTTTTTGATCCTCCAACTGAGCAAGAAGATCCAGTTATCAATTCTCACATTCATTATTTTCCAAGCGTTGGTTTATTTCCTGACATTTTAGGTTTCGTACAAACGACTGAAAGCGAATGGAAGATTGAGCCTCCCGATTGGTCGACGGTTTTCGATCAAGAATATAGATCGCTAGGCCGGAACTCCATTAGTCAAATGAACGTCAATCCGTCAACTCTGTGCTACCCTTCACGACTGTATGAATGTTCTGATATCGGATAGCTTTGGGAAACCGTACGGAGTCTTTCGGGGCAACGCAGATGTGATTTATCCGGTAATATACGTATGCGAAAATCCCTCGGGTACGATTTATTATTAACTGATTTGAGGGTGCGAGGTCTCAGGTGTTTTGGGCACGAGACGCTCTTAATAGCTGTGCAAGCAATAAGCTTCAAATACAAGCGAAGGAAAATGACGTCGACGCTGTGCCTGGTCGGCAAGAGAACAGTTGAAGGAGGAAGGGACCTCGTAGAAAGTGCTTTCCACGTTTTCCTCGTTCCTTTAGCCCCGTACCGCGGGACAAAAGCGATCCGCCGGTTTTATTGGAAGAATTAAGGGGGCTCTTTGTACATATATCTCGGGCTCGACCTGAGCTCGTGCTTCAATTAGTTAGAGCCACGCGCCCCTGCGCTACACCGAATCACCTATATTTTCTCTTTCTTTCTGTGTGCGAGTGTGTGTGCGCGTGTGTGCGTATCTGTTTTCCGTGACGTTGAAGAAGGAAAAGAGGGACGGAGGCCTCCGTCCCTTCCTAGATTTAGTATGGACCCCGCGCGGATTTGTCAGAGGTGACGGCTCAATTATGCCGAAACTCGGAGCTTAAGGCCAAGCAAAAGTTTTACCACGTGGCGTATGAGCGCCAAAGAAATCCCTGAAATTCTTCCACTTAGATTTGTCAAACATAATACATTTTTAACGTTTGACAAAAACATCGATGTCTACGTTTTAAAATTCGGGAAAACTCGATTATGGGTTGGACAGAAAATTACGATTTTCTATGTGGAAATTAAGTCCGGAAATTGGAGGGTTTATTTCGAGACTCTGTATGTCCTTAAGGGAAACGTGGCCTGCACGATTCGTTTATGCTACGTGAAATGTGTTTTTTTTTTAATTCTTGTTTTAATTTGCGTTCGCGCTTACGGATGGTTCATTTTATTAGGAGTTATTTGTTTGTTCACTAGGATTTTTTTAATAGTATTTTGAGGCCATGATCGATTATAGGATAAGAGAGCGAAACTTTTAAAAATTCTCGGGTTTTTAGACTGGTTGAAACGCGGTTGTATATATTTGAATTTTTTTAATGAGACGAAAGCTTTTTTTTTTTTACTTCTTTTGTTTTTTATTATTATTCTTTTTTTTTTTAATAAACTTTTAGCGAACATTCGCGATTTTCGAGTCTTCAGAAAGTGAAAAAAATTCTGCGTAATTGAAGAAAAGGTGATTTCCATTGGGATAGAAATGAAAATATAATGGGATGTATTGTTACGAATTTCTTTTGTTTTATTAGTAGTAAATCTTTTTCTATCGATTGATTTTTCAAATATTTATAAAACCAACAAAAAATCATTCAAGTAATTTTTGTATAATTGAAACGATAATTCATTCGTACGACTTTGATACTAAAAGTGACAACAAACTGAGAAAATCTCAAAAAATGATTATCGTTGGAATAGGAACAAAAAAAGCCTTACGTAAATTTGTATATTTTTCTAAATTTTCATCGTTATTCCGAATGTTCCTCGATAGATCGAAGCTGTATGTTCCCAATGAAATTCCGAAAAATATCAGACGTGTACTTCGATCTGAAAAAAAAGCTGAACTAAAAAATGATCGTTCCGTAGTATTTCAACGATGGACTAGTAATGAAATCAGCAATAAAATATCGTTCGGAACGTTTCTTATCGGATAGTTCCGGAAATTCGATGAATTTTCGTCCATTAATTATGAAAATTCGTGAAGTCGTTAATCTTTGGCATCGTTGCGCATTTGTCGCGGATATCGGGCCGGGGATGTCTCGACGCGAGACCCAGTTGAATTAATTGTTAAATAGAAGCTCGTGAATCTCAATTATGAAATTTGCTCGGGGTGGCGAAAATAAGGGAAGAACTAGAGAAAGATGAAGGGGTATAGGACGAGAGGAACTCGGAGGTTCGAGATCCAGCGATAAATCTCAAGTGCATAAGAGCTAATGGGATATCAAATTATATTTCGCAATTACGGAGCTATGCGGCCGGAAAACAGCTGAGAAATCGTTGACGATGATGAGAAAAGACTTGGGAAATTTACAATTAGTAGAAGGATGCAAACGGGAACGAACTCGAGTAGAAAGGGAGGACGAAACGAGAAAGAGAGAAGAGAGAGAGCGAGAAAGTGGGTGAGAGAAAGAGAGGTGGGGGGGGGGGGGGGTTGAAAGAAAGGTACACGGATAATAGAAATAACGAGAAGCAAGTAGTCATGTAGAGAGGCCGAGGGAGGAAAGAAGACCAAGCTTGCTCTTAACTTAAACAAACGTTCTTAAATTTCCGCGACGTCGGCCCGAGCACCAACTCTCCGCCGAGATACGACAAGAGAGAAAGAGAGTGAGAGAGAGAGAAAGGAAGAGAGAAAAAGAGGAAGGAAAGAGCGCAGTTAATTATTTTTCACGTCGACGGAGACAAGACGACGAGGGAAAGGCGATATTCCCAGCCTCGCTCGGATTTCCTCGTAGCTCTCTTTTGTATATGACGAACGAGCGGGAGAGAAAGAGACGCGGAGCTCGAGCTTTTTCCTCTTTCATGCGAAAAGCTCCGAAGAGATATTATAGATATACATATATATCTACAGTTTCAAGAACACTGGCTAACAAATAAAAGTCTCGAGATATTTCTCAATATTGTTTATAACCGGTTTATTGCTGGTGCTCTACATGCCCTAATTAACCGGAACGCGACGATGGACGAACTCTAGTGGAAGCTCAAAAATAAAACAAACGGTAAAGTTTCAACGAAACGCATTATCATTTTTATCCGGTCTAAAAAGCGATACTTATGAATGAAGAAAAGCCCCCGGAGCTTGCGAGAAAAGTAAGTGGCATTACACGTGTGCGTTTCCTCCTGCTTTTCACTTATTTAATGGAAACATCGCTACCTCTGGAAATTCTCCAACCTCATTTGCATCGCTCTTCACGGTCTCGGATGTTTTATCATTCAAGATTCGTATTTATTTTTCATAATTTTTATTTTTTAGGTATTACGTTATTTCACGATGTTTTTTTTTTGTTGTTGAATTTTTCGTGCTGTAATATTTATAAATATAATTTTATTCAATTGTTTTCCTCTTTTTTGTAACTCGTAATAATTTTGCCTAAATCAGTCATGCTTAGCCACCGTTCTCGTATAATTTTGAACATAGCGCTATTATTTGCACGATAAATTTTACAAAGGGTGAGATAAACGAGACAAAAATAACGGATAGTCAAGTCAGGATAAATGATTTTCTTAGGGTTGAAGTAACTGATTTAAAAAATTGATAGATTTAAAATATCACTCATTTTTTAATCAATATTTTTTTGGGTTTCAATGAAACCTGCTGCAACAAAAAAAATCATCGATTAAATAATCTCTGATTTTTAAAACAATCCTTTTGGAGATTCGAGTCAATCAGTTCCAAAAAAAATCATCGATTAAAAAATCCCCGATTTTTTTTAACAAGTAATTCTTTTGGAGATTCAAGTCAATCTGCTCCAAAAAAAATCATCGATTAAAAAATCTCAGATTCCTTAATCAGTAATTGTTTTTTTGCTCGACGTAAATCCGTTCCTTATAGAATTTTCGATACTCGATTTATGAATCATCGAGCATACCTGATGTTTGAGTCAATAATTTTTTGAGATTCGAATAATTCTGTTCCAAAAAGAATCGTCGATTAAAAAATCCCAAATTTATGAATCCATAATTGATTCAGGCTTATAGAAAAAACTGGGCCATAAAAAATCCACTGATATTTCAATCGATAATCAATAAGCGATATTTTTTGTGCCAGATTTACGAAGTCTTCAAAGTTACATCGGACAAATGGATCATCGTTAATTTCTACGGCCAGTAAATTTCGGATTTTCACTTTCAAGCGTGTACGGGTGGAAATGGCGGTAGGTATAATAGCCTGACGAAGAATTATCGCGAGGATAATCCGCGGAGTGAGTCCGTGGATAGGGGAGAAGGAGACACGCGCGACGAAGTCCGCGACGGTGGCTCCGAACAATGGCAAGTGCCACGAGAACACCGAGCTTCCTTCGCACAATGAGAACGCACACCGCGGCAAGAAAAGTGGACGTTGGGTGGCTGAAGAAATAATAAGGAAGAAAAAAAAATGTTTAAAAAAAGAAAAATTAAAAAAAAGAAAGAAAATAGAGGGAGAAAAGAAAAACCGAGCGAGCCCGAAGAAACGATTAGTCTTCATTCACACGTTCATCTTCCCTCCGCTGCTCTTGTCATTTTCCGCTGGCGTTGCAGACAACGTACGTATATATACACGCGCGACAGCTCTCGCATTGTTCGGTTTATTGCCGGGACATCGTTTAGCACATTGCGGGAGCACGTTTAGGAGATGCACTTTTCCGGTACGAGAATCCGGAAATTCCTTTCGAGGAACCATTTTCCTTTTTTTTTTTCTCACGACGAAACTTGCATCTCCATTCTCTCCAATGAAAATACGTATTTTTTCCCTCATTAATTTACTTAGCTCGTTAAATTCCGTTTTAATGACCGTGACAACTTTTTATGAATTAAAAAAAATGAAAAAAATATTTATTTCAATAGAAAATACAGTTTTCAGTATTTTAACGTTTTAGAAAAGAATTATTTTTATAATTGTATAATGAACATCAATTAAGACGTAGAAAATATATAACTGACCTATAAATAATTACTTTGCACTTTTCCGGTACGTGAATCCGGAAATTCCTTTCGAGGAACCATTTTCCTTTTTGTTTTCTCACGACGAAACTTGCATCTCCATTCTCTCCAATGAAAATACGTATTTTTTCCCTCATTAATTTGCTTAGCTCGTTAAATTCCGTTTTAATAACCGTGACAACTTTTTATGAATTAAAAAAAAAATAAACAAAATATTTATTTCAATAGAAAATACAGTTTTCAGTATTGTAACGTTTTAGAAAAGAATTATTTTTATAATTGTATAATGAACATCAATTAAGACGTATAAAATACATAATTTACCAATAAATAATTACGATAAAGTATAAATAACGCCAATTAAAATCTATATCTTTATTATTATTTACAACACATAAAATATAATTTAAAAAATATACAAATCAATAGCTAAGGATTTCAATCGCTATAAAAATACGACAAAAAAATATAAATATTATTCTAAAAACGATTTGTCGAACGTCAGCCTTTAAGAAATATTTCCTTTATTATGTACAAAATCGAAATAATCATGAAAATTCAGTGTGAACCTGAAGATTTTTGAAAACCACGACAAAATATCACAAATCATAAACCACAAACAATTTTTTTGTTTCACCTTTGTTTCGTTCGATATTAAAAATGGATAGGCACGTTCGTGATGCAAACTTTCGAAGTATGCGGTATGGGAGGAGAGCGTGGTCGTCGTCGATAAGCTCAAATATCGATTACATTTTTTTTTTTTTTTTTTTCCTACCGGAACCACGTAGACACGGGGATATAAATTTGTGCTGGAGGATTGTACGGGTATGAACAGACGTGGGTGAGTGTACGTAGAGTATGACGTGTACGTGTGTACATTACTTTGCAACAAAGCTCCGTCGGTACGTCGAGAGGCGGCTCTCGACAATGAGTTCAACGCACCGAGCACGAAACCAATCTGTATCCCTTCCGTGAAATACGTACGGACATTTTACGAGGAGTTTCGAGCGTGCCTAACGCAGAATGGCTAACGTTACATGCGGCAAAGTG
>JAPYZI010003874.1:0-15906 GCA_030523105.1 Ophioninae sp. A BG-2022a | reverse complement strand
TTAAAATCCGATGATTTTTCGATTTTTGGCAGAATTTCAAAGTCGGACCATCGATTTTTGCAAATTTTTCCATACATACCCCTTTGCCTCTTTATTTGCGATTTTTCAAGTGGACTTTCTGAAAAAACTATAAGACCTATCGATACGAATCCAACGCCATTGTTTAAGTTAGGCAAAAACCTTTTCCAAACCCACCAAATGTATCCCCATAGCACAAGAGAAGCTCATCCTACGACCTTTTGAAATTTCGTGATTTTCAAGATTCCGCGAAAGTGGCCGGGGGACGTTGAAAAATTTTTTTTCCATTTTTAACCTCTTAAAAGGATCTATTTAATCAGAAATTTTCTGCTGATTACGAAAATGCCCGAGTTTTTGCCGAAAGCGCAAAATTAGACTGGGAAAATGAGGAAAACCCCTTTTAGAATAATTTTTCGACATTTTTGCCTGCTGCACAGTGAACAAGTGACAAGTGACAAGTCAAAAAATACATTGATACTCCGGAAGGATGCAAGCGCAGTCGGTAAGAACGGAGAATGCGAGCCGCTGCCAGTGAGAAAATCGTTGAACTGATTTTTCTCTACGGTTGTTAAGATTTTGAGATCTGGTGGTACATTTTTATCATGTGATGAAAATGTATCGAAGATTCAATACTGTTTTTCACAAGCGAAACATTATCTCTATTGGAAGGAAACGGTCGGAAATCAGTATCGTAATGAAAACACTCGGTGGGCGACCGTTTATCCAGTTGGGTTGGAGCGAACCCTACACGTTTGTCCGTTTATACGTTTATGGAGAATAAATTTGGAGTTACACGAGGTATACACGGGCTGTACTCATGTACCAGATTGGGGTACATACTCATCGTATATACATGAAGAACAGACGGGAAATCCGTCCGGCAGACAGTCATGCGAAAGCGGCGAGCGTGGACCGAAGGAGTACGGAATCAGCGACAGCAGGCGCCAGTCGACATTCCCCAGTTTGCTTGTTCATCGTTTATTCCATCCAGGGCTTCGAATGAGAAGGAGAATACCCGCATAAATATATATTCGCATGGTTGAGTCGCTGGAGAAGCACTAGTGACGCGAAGTATCCTATAGTTCACAAGCCAATGAGCCTTTTCCAAAAAAACACCATTGAAGATCATTTCAAAGCCCCAGGGAAGAAATTTCCTATCTTTGAAGTAATTGGCTAAGGCAAAGCGAATTCCAGGATTGAAGAAAGTACTGGGGGATTCGAAAAAGAGCTAAAAGTTACTAGGAGCCAGGCGACCTTGAGAAGCTATGAGGTATTGGGAAGACCATGGTGATTTTCAAAAGGCGGTTGGGGTTACTGGAAGATTCTAGGAGATCCTAGATGGAACTAGGTGATCCCAAAAAGAATCTAAGTGTTACTAGAAAAAACTACAAAATCCTAAAAAGGAAAAAGGACATTTAAAAGCAATCGAATCTACGAAAAGTAATTGGGTCGTAATTTATAAGTAATTTCTGCAGAGTAGCTGGAGAGCCGAAGGTCCTCCAGACTGAAAACATTGACTGGGAAATATCCCTTCCAGGTCTCGAAGAATAGAGTGTGGGAACGATTGATTGGTGGATCAGCTGCTATTTGGGAATGATTAATTCTAGGATCAGTTACTGTTCGGGGATGATTGATTCGGGGATAAAGCTAACTCCGCCACTGGTTTTGGGAGCATCGACAAATGGACCTAATATCTCAGGCTTTGGAATTCCCCCGTCAGTACTTTGCTCGTTGAAAACTGGCAAACTAAGACCGCGCGATCTTCAGTACGAAAAGTTAAAATAAGAATAACTTTCCTGGACAGATCCATATCCTAGATGCCTTCAAGAAGGAGAAACAGGAATGGCTCATATTTCGCAATGGAGGAATCTCCGAAATGGCAAATTCCAAAAAAAAATGACGTCCTAGAAATTGCTGTACTCAGAAAGTATTCAATTGGATGGCATTGGGATGAAAAGACGGATGGTCGTTCGAGAGCAACCAATCAACCGCAATGTGATCGACAAAAAGCAGCTGTGGAAAGATTACAAAGAGTGGACGGTACCAAGGTCCCTTGCGGAAAGAGATTCCTATCAGATTCAACATTCGCCATTATCATGTCCTCCTCTGCTTTCACAGTATATTGAAAAATACATCGTACACGTTCATAGAGTCTTCATAAGAAAACCTACAAGCTTTGCCGCCAGGGTAAAGCTTCAACAAACCTGGTAGCTCGAAACGTATTTTTCTTCAGCGCAGAACAAATCTCGGTGTGGATAAATAGATGACTCGAAGAGAAATAGAGCGCACCTTGTACCAACAGTTCGGTGAAGGCTATTCACTTCGACCGGCATCGATATTTCACGAAAATGCTTGGTCCACCTTCCCCGATTCGCAGAAATGCTGGAAGGTATTCCGGTAGGTTTGGAGCGTTTCGGAATTATTTAATTAAATGGAATGTAAGTATGAAAGGATAGAGAGTTGAATAAGGGAGCTGGAATCGCCAAGTCCAAAGACCATACGTGGATCGAAAACTTTGATGTCTCTCCCAATGGGGTTAGGAAGAGAGAAAGAGAGACAAAGCTTTGGAACAAGTTTACACAGCGAGGAATGAACAGTTGAAACATTCTGCTACCCTGCTATGAGCAATAATACAACAATGGTTCAAACTATTTGCTCTGCCACCACAAGCTAATAGGTTTCCGTGGCTCAATGGTCGATCCGCCAGGATGAACCACCAGAATTCTCCACCTACTTCAACTTCCGTTCCTTCGTATAGGTACATTTAAATCGTATCGATTTCCAGTAAATACCAAATTTACTACTGATGTTAGCTCCAACTCTAACCCTCGTAGGAACTTCCTTCTCTAAAACCAATGCGAAAGGAATAGCGCGCAAACGTTTCGTATTCCATAAAATAGTTAGCCCGAAACAGGGACGGACCACGAACTTGGAAATGGTAGACTTTGGTTACTGTATATCAAGCAAGATATTGGCTTTTCGATACATGCCAACTGACCAACCTTCCGCCCCGGATATTTCGATACCCATTGAAAGCTTAGCCACGTAGATTCCAATGGCACTTGGAATCGGTCCCCATAGATAGACAGCAAACACCCCACAGGAAGTTCCGTTTGAACAGCTGCTTGAAAAACGATCCTTCACCTAACAGGAAAGCTAGCGTGGTAACTTCACCAAAGTAGAAACGGATTAGACCGAAATTCCAGTCGGCAAAGATCCTCAAAGAAACTAAACGAAACCAACCTTTGGTCCTCCTATTGGAACTTCACGAATGGGAAAATCGTGCAGCGAACTCTCGTATCTCCTACGAAAAAAAGAAAATACCAACAAACGGATAGCAGACTGTAACGTGCCGTTTTCGAAAGCAAGAGGTTATGTAAGTTTTCCACGCGTTTTCGAACTCTATTAGGAATCGTCTCGATGTTCGTTTCATCTAAAAGCCTAATGCTAATATCTAGATATTTTTTATCACCAAATCCTAGGTAGATTTCCATCCTGCCCAGCAGCTTACAATGCGCCAGGCAAATAATTTCGTTGAAACGAGTACAGGAAGGAGCTAAGTACAAGCAGTCGTAGTCTAAGCCTAGCCTAATCGTATATCAGGCGTGGGGGTGGTTGGCACTCGTGAGTAGGGATTGTGAACGACGTTGGTTGGAAGCCTAGCGTTTCCTTGATTCAGTCTTTATTGGAGAACGAAGTTGCACCCGGCGCGGGCTAACTGTCACTGCAAGGATGGCGCCAACCTTTCCATTAGGCGGCTTAAAGCTCAACGGTGAGAAAGAGACAGAAACGGCGAGCAGGGCTCGGTGGATCGGAGAGCTGGACTGGCAGGTGAAGACACGTAAGTGGGAAGACAAAGAGGAAGAAATAACGGGGTACGAAATGGAGACGGAGATATAGAAGGGGTCTGACAAAAGACAGCGAGAGGAGGGGTTGGAAAAACGAGGGAGAGGAAAAGGGAAGGTGGATCCGAATGGAGGTAGCAGGCATTGGGTATAAGATACGTCTGCCCTTAAACGAGGTTACGTCGGTACAAGCTGGCGCTACTCATACCCTAACCTCTTCCGGTGGGTTTCCACGCCAGCCTGGGCGAATAACAATATCGGGCTTGCTCTCTGTCTACGCTGCAACTTCATATACCACTTGGCTCGCTTTCCCAAACCCCCTCTCTCTCTCTCTCTCTCTCTCTTAACTTCACCTCCGAGAGCTTTCATCTCCCAGGACTAGGAGACCCGAGAGGTCCTGAAGAACGGGGAGGATGTTCCTTTCCACCAACACGTACGAAACCCTTCATACACACGTGGAAACGTATCTTATTCCCTGACTTTCGCAACCCTGATTCGCGGCAAGCTGGATCACTCCCTAGCATGAATTTCAACGAAACCTACGCAGACACCGAGATAATAGGGAGGGGGGGGGGGGATTAACTTCCGGTATAGTTATCATTCGGGACAACGAAAATGCCGGATTTACTGTACTTGAAGCAACCCAAGTTTTCGTTCGTCATCAAGAACGTTCTCGAATCGTCGTGACGATCAAACCCACCCTTTCCCAATGGACTTTAAATAAACTGGCAATTCATTGGGTAATGATAAAAATGAGCTATTCGAAGCCCAAACATATTAGAAACGAACCAAACTTCTGAATCCACGACTGCCTCATTTCGAACGAACTTTTCGTCACTTTGTTATTTTCCGCAACGAACGAAAACAACCCCTAATGTCGAACTTTGTTTTGACATTGTGTATATAATGTCCCAGTAATATTTGCCGTATCGGGGATCGCGAGAAAGCTCAGGGAGACTGCAAAGTCTGGGCTAATAGAGGATGTGTGTACACGTAATCTGCATGTCGGTGTACACGACAGGATTCAACGTGGCAAACGAGTGGGCCACCGGACACCAGGATGTATTATGTATAAGAACTTTCGGAATATCGCGAGACGGCTTTGTGCTTCCGTGTGCGCGCGCACCGGCTCGCCCCCCGCATAATGTGTACATATTTACATTTATATACCGAAGCCCAACCGGGTTGGCGTTACGTTGTATGATTGTCGTATAAAGTACCGTCATATAACCATGTACACAAAAGCTCGTACGCTCGTATATGCCTATGTGTATACCGGGTGACTCGTCAACAAATGAACAGCCAAAAAACCGAAAAGAAACCCGTCAAGGTTTTTCCGAAATTCACATTTGCTCGAACATCGATTTCAAGGTCAAACCCATGTTTCCCGAATGGAAACACCTCGTTTGTCGCTGTAACGGGTTCCACGGTTTTTTTTTCTTCGAAACGATAAACGATGGTACTTACCGGTGGCGACCTTGGGATGACCTTGGGATGACCTTGCGTCCACTTTGAGTTGGTCCCGAATTATTCTTGGAATATAGTTTAGTTGACCTTGGGGTGTCGTTGAGTTGACTTTTAGATGACGTCGGGATGACCTTGAAATTGAAAAAAAAAAAAACTTTCATTACGAATTTGCGACGTTCACCATTGATTATTCATCTTTTCGAGGTATCATTTTTTCCGTGCCTATTTTTAAGATCATCTTGATATTGGAAAGGAAATATATAAGTCGGGAATTGACTCGAGGTCAAACGAAAGTTTCGCGAGTTTTTTACAAGTTTCATCAAATATCTCTTTCCAAATGCTCGCCATGAATTTTTGGTAAATATCAATTTTTTTGTTTGGTGCATTTGGTTGATGCGTGGATTTTTTCAAGGTCTGATTGTTTATTTTCAAGTTACCCATTTATGGTAAATATTTGGAAGTGTAACTCCTGTCAAAATCGAGACGATTTTTTGTATTTGTTTGGGTTTGTTGGTTTGTTTGATTTCCCGCATTTTGGCGGGAGTTGCACTTCCGGATATTTAACCTTTTTATACGTACGACACCCTGTATACATATACAGACGTGGATTAGCGAAGGTTGGGTCGAAAATTGCCTGACGCGGACGGTTTGGGTGCGAGGGAATTCGGCAAACGCTAGTGGGATACGTTTCGCGTGTGTTCACTCGCGGAACGACGAATATGGAGTTTCACGGTATATTAGATTAAATTCCGTGGACGGATACGTGTGGGAAAATGAGATACACGGTCCAGGTATACTAACCGAGGGAAAACGCGTATAGAAATGGTGCATGGATAAGCGTCTGAAGCACGTATACTACAGGAGACATTACAAACCATTTTGACCCGGCCTTACCCCATTCTACAAGATTCCGAGTTACTCCGGGACCGTATAATCTACCAGGACAGTCCGGAGACTAGCCGAAACTTTTTATTTCGATTTTATTAGCTGTGCCTCGTTTTCGAGCATTCGAAAATACCGCAATTTCGTTATGTACCCACAAGTTGCGTAGTCGTGGAATGAAGGACACATTCAGCGGAAAATAGACACTTCCGGTATTGGCACGCGAGTGTAAATCGTCTCTGAAAATCGGAAGAATAAAGGTCCATATTTTCTGGCATCCTCAGTTTCCCTGTGACCTCGGAAAATACGGTTTATCGTATCGAAAATTCAATTATTGTACCCTTTTTTCTGCTTAATATTTTTATTGAAGCATCTTTGTTTCGAAGTATCCTAATGAATTCGTTTTGGAATGATCAATGAATTAATAATTAATGAGCAGTTCATTACTGTTTAATTAATCAATGAGTAACTAATTAATGAGTAATTAATCAATGAATAAATAAGGAATGAAAAATTCATTAATGTGTAATTAATAGATGAACAATTAATTAATGAATAATTCTTTAATCAGCAGATAATTAATCGTTACAAAATAAATAATCAGCAATTGATTAATTGAACAAATTATCAATATTCGATTTAAAAACCGAAACAAATATATTATTTGATTGAAGAAATATTTAAAAAATAATAATCCACGATACTGCCTTTTCAGAAACGAGTTTTACGATCTCAAATCTTACGGTGATTGAGGTCGATACCTGGATGATGACCGCTCAACTGGACACAAGCTTTTAGCCTACCGAGTATCAGGCACCTTCCCGACAGTTGCCAATGTCAACCCAACCAAACGTCGTTGAATCCGAAATTGCAGAATCGTAAATTATGCCGAAGCGTTACCAGCCAAATTGCAGAATCGTAAATTACGCGCAAACGAGATTGCCGAAGGTTCAAGGGGCTCCCGGTAACGAAGAGGGTCTCGTTGTCAGTGAGAACGTGCTGGGGACAATTCGAGCCGTTTAATGACCGAAAACGGAATAGCACGAGGAAGGAATCAAGGGATCAACATCTCGTTTGGCAAGAAGCTACATTCAACCCAATATAGCGGAATAGAAAAGATTCTAATCGCCGAAAATTAATCCTAGATTTATCAATTTGGGTTTTTGGCAGTTTCCCTGAGCCTTCGTGGCAATACGAAAAAACTGATCAGGATTATTGCATTCAATGATAATTACCAAGAAATCGTGTTTTTCCAGTTTAAATAACATTGATCAAGTTCTGCGAACTCACAGCCCCCAAAAAACATCGAAAAACGTTTGAAAGCGTTGTAAACCTTCGACACCATTTACTACCTGTAATCACTTTCAGCTTTCAAGAACTGCAGAACTGTCTTTTGAACAGCAAAAGCACTGTTTTCAATTTGAGTTCCATTTGGTAACTTGTCAATCAGCATCTGAACAGTGAGGCTTCAAGACAACTTCCCAAAATACTCCATCCTTTTGATTATTCGCCAGTCCCATAAATCGGATAATCCAAAAAAAAACCCCGTTGTACCGTCAAGTGTGCGAAACGACTCCAAAACCCTAAAAGACAACAAAACCCAATGTCGTTCGTTCCCCAAAAAAAAAAAAATGTTCCGGACGAACCAGATAATTTATTATTCGGCTGTACCTCAAGGGATTCGTCGATAATGGAACCCCAGGGTTCGGGGATCCTTGACCGAACTTTTTTACACCGTCCATTTCTCCATCCTCTTTCCTATCACGGATATTTTTCACCCGCGAATCGCGCCTCCCCACCGACTTTTCCACGGATCACGACGATTTGATTTATCGCCGGGTGGAAAGTAAAAAAAAAAAAACGGAAACCCCGTCGGATGGGGTAGAGGTTTGTTTTTTATCGTGAAAGTCCCCGGTGGTCGCGCAGCGAAACGAATTGGGCACTGGAGGTTTCGTCCAAGAACCGTGGGGGGTTGCGCGATAGTGGCGACCGAGCCAAAGTGAATTGGGAAGCTTGCGGTTTATTAAGGGGTTGCGAATTTCGCTTGCAAACCCCCCGCGCGACCACCAAACCTTCGGTGGAGCCATCAACGAGAAGAGACACGAGAAACACCGCGAAACGAGGTCTCGAGGAAAAAGCATTCCGCTGCGTTTTGATTGAATGAAAGACCAACCGGAAATTACCAACTTCCGGTATTCCAACCGGCGGTTCTTCGCGGCTTCGGTACACGGAAAACGGAAATGTTCTTTCTTACGGCTAGAGGCTATTGCGAATGAACCCTTAATTTTCTTTTTTCGCTTAATCGTTGTCTCGCGGTCTTACGTTGCTTTGGACAAAAGCGACGCTATTGGGGTTGATGAAGGATTGTTGGATTTGGAAATGCAAAGTTTGTTCATTCGCAATAGCCTCTAGCCGAAGATTTTTGATATTCTTTATTATTTGTTACGTTGGTACACGTGGCCCCAACGTACAGTGACGTCATCAGCCGTTTTGGGTGTTTGGTTTGTTTTTTATAGATGCAAAGGTTAAATCTGAAAAAAAGATTTTTTCGTTTAGGCACGTGTCGTGTCGTGACGTCACGAGCAGGTCTCGCCCAAGTTACGGTACACCAAACGGTAAGCCAAGCAGAGCGTGGCGAATCCCGAACACCCAGGCATGACCAACGGTCCCAACGGCCTCATTTTCCCCAACGCTCAGACGGATTACAAAATCTCGTTTCGCCAGAGCTACTCGTACGAGAATTTCGGCGGGAATTTCAACGCGATTCGCACACGATTTTCAAAGTTTAACCTCTAACGAACATTTCCCTAACGAGATAATGTCACGGTTCACGATGCTGGATAACCTTTGATGGGCAAACTGGATTTTTGGGAATTTATTTTTTTCGGTGCTTAATGGATACCCGAGATTCGATTGGAATACCAGCAAAAGGCTTCGCGAATAAAACCTACGAGGTATTATTTAATTAAGTGGAAAATCGACATGACCTAAACAATTTTCTATTTTTTTTTTATTTTTGCTTTTCAAAAGTGCATAAAACGTGCAACAATTTGTTTATAATATGTTTGAAAAGTGTACGTATTGAGCCTAACAAAACTTGCATTTTTTAAATGGAAGTATGAATGTCATTATAAAATTTCAAAATCCGAAAAATAGGCTTTTTCTCGTTCGCCCAAAGTAGAATCTCACTTTAGCTTGAATTTAACTAATTTTTGCCGGAACGCACGTTTCATTACCGTCCGAGCTTTTTTTCGACAGTAATATGAATATGCATAAAGAAATTGTATTTCCAGCCAATTAGCTTTAAACAACGTGAATAATTCCCACGTTCCTTATGGAACCTTATTATCAAATTATTATTTGATTATTTGACCAAGAATTCATTGAAAAGATCGAAGAATCTTTATTTCCGGTTGGACATTTTTTTTATTCCTAAAAACGCTCCCAATACAGAAAAAATCGAACACGAAATCGTTCGGATCGACGAAAAAAAATTGCTGAACTTGCAAAAAAAAAAAAACAATTATGTACGTTCGTCAAAAGGCTTCGATCCTGGAATGGTTGGTGGCCTCTTTTTCAAAATCCGCCGGATAGCGAGTCCGCAAATACCTCGGAAGCTCGCCATTGTGTTCCATTTGTTTCCTACGAAAATCCGGGAGAACGGCGAAAAGAAGCTTACGAACGTGAGGAACCCGAGACAACAGTCGATGGAACGTACTACTGTGCTTCTCCCTCTTTTTACGTCTGTACACGCGCTTGCATAATTCCCTTTATGAGCATTGCTAACATTGTGGATGTTAATGAGCGCACCGTAAATGCAAGTTTTTTCCGATGGCGAGTTGGCTTTTGTTGCCAAGAACGACGCGACCACCCCACCCTTCCGTGTCTCTTTATCTCTTCCGGAAGTTGCTACACATATTATTTTATTACGGATATAAAGTCATATAAAATTACATGCATATTTCCATATATAAATATTTAAATACATATGAATATCTTTAAATATACATATATGTTTTTTCTAAAAAAAATATACATATATTTAAATTTTGTTTACTTAATCGGTAACTTATTTCCCTTTAGGATTGGCGCTTCGTTGGCGTAATGACGTGAACCCAACGTCGCGATTTAAGTCAAGCAAAAAGTTTTTCCAAGCACACCGATTGAAGATCCATAGCATAGAAGAAGTTCACTCTACGACGTTTTGGATTTTTTTTAAACAAACTTCACGATGCTCACGGATGTATAACTCATGGACAAAATGTTTCACAATTTATATTTTTTAATTTTTTATCCTTTCTTTTTTTGTAAAGTCGACGTCCTTTTAAAAGACGAGGTTTGAAGGAAAAATGTATTTTTAATTAAAAAAAAAAACAAGTGCGAAAAAGTTCAGTTTCAGGTTTGCAAAGTGGGTGAGAGTAATCGTGTCGCGGCAGTCGCCGGAAGGAAGCGCTCGGGGTCGACGAGAAAACTGGAATTTATGAACACAGTTCATTTGTTTTTGTCTGTCAATGGCAAATAGGGGGGGTAAAAATGAATGCATCGGAAAAACCATTATCCGTTCGAGCATATTCGCGAACGGCGCTCCGTTTTTTCGTCTCGCGCAGGTTTTCATCGTTCCTGAAGGGACGAAGGTACAAAAAAAAAAAAAACATACGAAAAAACGAAAGCCAAGGTGTGCGCTGCTCTAATGTGAGCTTTGCCCATTTTTTATTCTTCCCTCCCAGTCTCGTTTCCTATTTTTTCCTTTTCTCTTTCTCCGACACACCCACGCGTGCCTATTGTGTTATTATCACTCCGTTGCTTCTACAATCCCTCCTCCCCCTCCCTCTACCTTTTCGTTTCATTTCTTCTGGAAATGTCCGCGAAATATGCTGTAAATTCATCGACACCTTTTGTTTTTCGCTCAAATAAAACAAATAAAGGATGCAAGTTTTTTTTTTCGCTTCTTTCCTCGGACGAATGAAAGTTTCCGTATCGATAAACCGGATCATTGATTTCCAATTATTTATAAAATTATAAAATATATCGTTGTCTCTCCGAGTAACTGGCAAAAGTAATTTTCTTATTAATTATTAATGTCTAATTATTATTATTATTATTAATAGTAATTTTTAATATTTAATTCTTTTTGTCGACTGACTTTAAAATAATTGTCGTCTATATAATTTTTTAAATTTCAGTATAATAATATTTGTATATTATTAGTACTAAAAATTGCAGTAATCACCCCACTGATTGACATTAATATTAAAAATAATTGTTATTAATAATAATAAAAATAATAATGTCAAGCGATCGTTTATTTTTTTTTCTTACGCCCTGAGAAAATGAAAAAACTGTGCAGGGCTATCAGTTATGTAGTAAAAGAGCTGAAGTTTCATGGGAATTTTATGGCGTTGCTCGAAGGGGCGAGAACGCAGGAGTCTTTTTCTTCCCACTCTGCCTAGACACGGGATTAAAGATGAAAAATGTTTCAAAAATGTTGCGCCTTTGTTATTTTGTTTTTGTTTTTATTAATTTTTTTTAAATTCGTATTCTCATCGCGAAATCTACACGAACGAGGAATGCACGAATATTACTGGAGAGCTTTTCCATCGTCCTCGGAGTTTTCCTTTTGCCTCGAAATCTCGAGGATTACGCATGCATCGCACAGATAGGGGATGAAAACCCCAACCGGTACACGTAAATGGTCCATTCTGTGTATACAGATATGTCGTTAACGAAGTAAAATTGCCGAGCCGGGAAAGAGGGGAAGGGCCAAGGGCTGGAGGAATGGCGGGCGTGAAGGGCCGGGGGGGGGAGGGAGGGAGTGAAAAACGCATCAGCGCGCTTCGAGCTCCCAGCCCGGCGGTCCCGTTAGTTTGATAAACAATTGCCGTGATTTATTCAGACGGGGATAGCCGACTCTCGGACTTATCAGTAAATCGAATCCTGCATTTGTCATTTATCAACCGGGCGAAGTCGGATGTTGGGACGAGCACGAGGAAGGGTTACGATATTACGCGTGCTCGATTTCGTCCCTCCCTTTCCTCCCCATACACGTACGGGCCCTTCCGCGAGTATCAGTCACTCTTCCGGCCATTGTTTTAAGGATTTTATTTACATTTTAGAACTATTATGGAGACTGTTTTGGGGAATATTTTTTGGAGATCGATTATGGAGACTATTTTAGGGATTTTTAGTACCTTTCAGGGGTACTCGGGTCCATTTTTTTGGGATCGTTTTTTGAAGACTATTTTAGGGGTTTTGAGAATATTTTAGGGCTACTCTGGGAATCATTTTTCGGACCATTTTAGGGATTTTAAGTATATTTTAGCGCTACTCTGTGAGGCTCATTTTTCAGCTTTGTTTTAGGCGTTTTATGGTCATTTTATGGCGACTCCGGGGTCCATTTTTTGGAATTGTTTTTTGAAGACTGTTTTAGGGGTTTTGAGGATATTTTGGAGCTACTCTGGGGATCATTTTGGGGACCGTTTTATGGGATTTTACAGACAGGGTTTTAAAAGATTTTATTATTATTATTATTATTATTATTATTAAATATGACATCGTGGGTAATACTTTATGAACGATTTTAGGTCGATTTTTTACTAATTTCTGGGGACATTTTAGACGCTATTCCAGAGCCAAGTGGGACGACCATTCAAAGACTTATTTCGTTGCAAGTTCCTTAATTTTTGGAAGATTCATAACAGTGCTTAAAAAGCAGACATTTTCAGCTGACGTTAAAAAAAAAATCCCCATAGACTGTTCCATACGATTCCCCGAGACGGTTTTAAATCGCCGGTAAAACCGGTTTCATATAAATGACCGTATATTTATACGGTTTTTTCGAGGACCAACGAGGAGAAAAAAAAAGACAAAATTTGGAGAAAAAAGGTTTGTTAAATTTGAAAATTGGGTTGAAAACGTTACGTCGATTTGGAGGGACGAAAATATCCCTATATATATGGAGTATCGTAACAAACTGTCAGTTGTCCGAAGCTATCGTTCGAGCATGCCCTCGTTCTCCCTTACTTTCCGTGTGAGCTTTCCCATCACTATCTCAACGGGAACAGCGACGAGAATATACGATGGCAACATGACGGCCTCGCTCCGTAAATAAAAGCATCCGATCCCGATATATTCCATTTCTCTATGCCCCGTACACCATTCGGGAATAATCGAATTTTAGCGAATCACGTTTGTTAACTCGATAACGTCGGTCCGGCAATGAAACACCGTTGAAAAAACGACAACGAACCAGAAAAAAAAAAATAAAATAAAATAAAATAATAATAATAATTTTCTCGTCATTTCGAAAAGACTCGAAACACGCATTAATTAAGGTTAAGTGAAACCCCTATTGGGTTGACACAACTGTCAATATATTCAAGATTTTTTCTCGAAAATCGAAAAATTTGTTATTTTTACGATTTTAGAAAATGAGAAATTTTTACAATGTAAAAAAAATTGGTATTTTTTTTTTTTTAGTTCGTCGTTGCAGATATTAAAATTTTAACTATTCCTAAAAAAACTGATACATTTTTTTATTTCGTTGTTACGATAAATCGAAAAAATTCAATTTCGCGGTGAAATTTTCGAGAAAATGGTTTTATTTATTTTTTTTTTTTTTTTTTTTCGATTTGAATGCTCGAAACGCCACGTCGTTTCCCGTGCGTTACAAGGTGCGGGATCATTGAAGCTACCGAGCCAGGGGAGTGGAAGGCACGAGGTTGGATACTTTGGAAAAGGTAGATGGCTCCGGGATAATGGAGAATAGCGACGAAAGGGTCCGGGCCAAGTTTAAGATAGGAACTACAGTGAGAAAGTAAGAAGAATAGAAGGAACGCGGAGTCGCAAGGTGAACGCCTGCCTCTTGTATACTTGTATCCCTTCCGCTCAGTTTAAAGCTTCGAAGTTTCAACCTCCGGGAGACTCCTTATCGTCTATTTTGCTTAGAGATTTGTTAAGAACTTGTCTCGTTCTACCAGGGGGAGAGAGAGATACAAAGAGAAAAAAAAAGAAAGAGAGAGATGATCGATTTTATTATTCCCCAGTAAAAATCTTTCGACCAATTTTCAGTTACAATACAACAAATTTAACAAAATAAAGACACAAACTTTAAGACAATAACGATATAACAGAAATAACCAAAAAAATGCAATTGTAACCAAAAAGAAATAAAAATACGCTAATAATGCGCTATAATAAAAATAAAATAACGCTAAAATAAAAATACACTAAAATGTTACTGAAATAAAAATAAAATACGCTAAAATTTTTATAAACTAAAAATTTTCCAAAATAGGAATTAATTCCTAACGCTAAAAATAATCATAAATAACAATAAAATGAAACGGAAGGAAAGAGAGAGAGAGCGAGTGAAAAAGAAAGATTTATTCATTGATTTATAAGATTCATTAAGCCCCAGAAATATTTCTACCGAAAGAAAGAAATGCAATAATTAAAAAAAAAAGAATAAAATATAAAATAAAGAAAAGAATATATGATAAATTTCAAAAAACAACTGGACAAAAACAATTAATAAAAAATAAATAAAGTGGAGAACAATGAATATAATAAAATATTAGCCTAACAATATAAGTAATGAGTAATGAGTGATCGAGTGAGCAAACGTATAAATAAATAATTAATAGAATAAGAGTCCTAAGAGAAAGAGGAAGGAAGCGGGAGAGGGAGAGGGTGAACCACGAGTCTCGTAGACGGCACAGGAAACGGGAAGGGAACGAGAAAAGCTCCGGGTCGTTACCCAAGCCGGGCGTCAAATCGTTTCGGCTACTAAAAGCATTCTCCTCGCTTTCCATCGTCCGTGTAACTGTGACTCCGTGCATAATTATGCGTACCTGCGAATTCGTGATTGTACCAATTTTCGATGAAAAAGCAAAGCGACCCCTACGGGAATTTGACAATTAAAAAATTTAAACGGAAAACGATGCTAGAACTCTGAAGAAAAAACAATTAATATTTTGCTAGTGGCGAATTTTAGGGAAAAAGAGAATAATAAATATACGCTGGAAACATTCCAGAGATATTTTATCACCAATTTGTTTATTGAATTTTTTTCAAATAATTTTCACGTTAGAATTTTTAAATTGATTTTATCGAGTATTTTGGAATTATTCTGAAATCTATAATTCCTAAAAAAAATAAAAAATGTTCGCGATTTCTTATCCATCCGGCAATACCGTAATTTCCCTAAAATTTAATTGCCGAATAATATTTTTAAACAAATAAAAGTTTCGCCAAAAGATATAACAAAAAAAAACATTGAACTTTCATAAAAAAAAACATTACAAGGAAAAATCAAAATTCCGTCGCAACTTAATTGTCAAAAATTATTCATATTCCCAACGGAATACTTTTTTCGAAACAACATTTGCGTAACGTGAGAGTCGTTCGAAGCGAACTTTTCCTCGCAGGGACGAAAGAAGAAAAAAAAGAAGAAAAAAAAAGATGTGTCACGCATATCCAGTGAGTATTCTCAGTGACCGGTATTTCTTCTCGATTTCCGCTACATTTCCCTTTCACCCCCCACCCCCTCCTTCGCTCGTCTAACCCTCACTATTATTCGTTTTTTTTTTTCTTTTTTTTTTTTGCTAGCGGAACCACGAGCCGAGAAAAATCGACCGAGCGCGAGAAGAAAGTTTCCCTTGGCGTGTACACCTTTTTCACTTTTTCCAACCCCCCC
>JAPYZI010003873.1:0-19598 GCA_030523105.1 Ophioninae sp. A BG-2022a | reverse complement strand
GAAGCTCATCCTACGACCTTTTGAAATTTCGTGATTTTCAAGATTCTGGGAAAGTGGCCGGGGGAAGTCGAAAATTTTTTTTTTTCGTTTTTAAACTCTTAAAAGGGTCTATTTGATCGGAAATTTTCCGCTGATTACGAAAATGCCCGAGTTTTTGCCGAAAGTGCGAAATTAGACTGGGAAAATGGGAAAAATCCTTTCTAGAATAATTTTCTGACATTTTTCCCTGGTGCAGCTTACGGTAGCTATCGTAGCGACGGAGTTTACGAATTAGCGCAGCGAACAAGTGACAAGTCAAAAAATGTATTGATTCTTCGGAAGGATGCAAGCCCAGTTGGTGAGAATGGAGAATGCGAGCCGCTGCGCCACCAGTAATTTTCTTGATGGTCGATAAGATTTTGAGCTCTGGTGGTACATTTGTGTGAAAATTTTCGAAAACCAATTTCTCCGCTATTTCTTCATCAAAATAGACGAAAAAAGCTCAAAATGTGTACTTTTGACCGCTGCAGAGGCTTATGCTCGGGAAATTTGTGAAAGTGCAATACAATGGATCGTAGCTCGCAATTGCTCCCATGGTAACAACAACCTGCGCAATTATTTTCAAATGCCGAGCATGTTCCTCTTAGAGCAAGCGTCCTGCATATACACAATAAATTTCATGCAAAGCGGTTGAATAGTGTGGGAGAAATTAGATTTTGAAACTTCGATGTGGCTAGGAACGTGTTCGTCGTTCCCTTAAAGCTGATAAAATTTACGAATTGCGCACACTTGCCCCGAACGTCTCAATTTCACGTAAATAGTGTTTAAACAATTGCACTCAAAACAAAACATTATTCTTCACTTTATTCGCACGTGCGCTTCGGTCTGGGCTAATAATTGAAGGTATATGAATCAAACCAAACTCTCGTCCGGCTTGATTAGAAGGTACAGAGACAGAATATTGTATGTTCATCAAAACGTACGTGTAACGAAGAGCGAATACGTGAGCCAACGTAACAACGTCGTATTACGTGCCAAAGGCACAAAGAGCTTTCTGGAATATCGATTTTTTCCAACTCAAAGTTCAAAATGAATATGAACTCCACTACATTGTCATTATCCTTCGGGAAAGGAAACAGCAACAGCAAAAAAAAAAAAAATTGAACAGAATCTGATATCTCAAAAATAAGCACGACACAAGGTTATTTCAATCAGGCGTTACAATTAAATTAGACATTGAATGAGGCATTAAATTAGGCATTAAATCAGGCATTTAATTGGGCATTCAATTAGGCATTGAATCAGGCATTTCATTGGGCATTTAATCATACATTGAATCAGGCATTACATCAAGGATTCAATCTGGCATTGAATCAGGCATTACATCAAGGATTCAATCTGGCATTGAATCAGGCATTGAATTGAGCATTAAATCATACATTGAATCAGGCATTACATCAAGGATTCAATCTGGCATTGAATCAGGCCTTGGATCATATTAAATTAGGCATTGAATTGAGCATTAAATTATACATTGAATCAGGCATTACATCAAGGATTCAATCTGGCATTGAATCAGGCATTGGATCATATTAAATTAGGCATTGAATTGGGCATTAAATCATACATTGAATCATACATTAAATTAGGCATTGAATTGGGCATTAAATCAGTCATTAGATTGGGCATCAAATCAGGCATTGAATTAGCCCTTAAATCAGGCATTAAATCAAGCATTGAATTCGGCATTCAATCAGCCATTGAATTAGGCATTAAATTAGGCATTAAATCAAGAATTGGATTAAATCAGGCATTTAATTAGGCATTAAATCAGGTATTGAAAACGATTATTGATGCTTCATCAGTAGTTATCTTTATTTTCCAACGCCATGCTACCAGTATGTGGTCACGATAATCCTCTAGTTTGAAAAGATCCAGGTTAGGCAATCGGACAACGAAGTTTTTGAAATCCCGCATGAATAATTGTCATAAGGGGGATTGAGATTAATGGATCAAGCCACACCAGACATGAGATGCTCAAAAGTCCGTTTAAGTATTAACAGTTCTCTGTAATGGAAGGATGTTTAATAAATGAGCGCTTAGCTTACTTAGTGCTGGGATAACGGCAATTTCCGTGGGTTGTCTCTCAGCCGTTGCCAATTTACATGCGACCGTTTCAACTTGACTCCGGTGCCCTTTCGGACATTTCAGTGCGTATGTTTGTGCGTTTACTACACAGTGATAATTCGCACCATCGGCTTACCTAAGTCCAGTATACGAATATTGAACCCAAAGAGAATGGGTTATTAGCCATGTTGAGTCTAGTTCACACGACGTTATAAAATAAAGTGGATTATCGTGACATCGAAATGTTGGAGTCTGACGAAAAATTTAGTGGAGATTAAAAGTTTGTAAAAATGAATAATGTGTATCGCGAAGTATGAAGGTTGGTTGAAAATTTCATCGAAGTCAGTCCAGCTGCTTCGGAGTCCATGTGGAATATACATACACACATTGTCTTTTGTAGATATGGATTCATATAATCATGCTTAAAAAATAAAATATTATTTACCCTGACTATACTACGGCTGGTACACCATAAAAAGTGCATTTCTTTCTACTTCGTTTCTGCTATTATTCTCGTTGTTGTAACCACTGGCTTGTTCAATTTAGTTGTTTTATTTAATTATCTCGATGGAAATCGATCACCAAATCGACTATTATTTTCAAATGAAAATTTATATAAAATCTTACAAATAATATACATAAAATTGATCGTATGTTTATTTGTACAATCAATACGAAATTGTTGTTGATTTAACTTATTAAATAAAAATAAATTTTCTTCAAATTTTTCGTAGGGCAATTTGATGCGTGCAAATAATTATTTTTATTAATTGTATACTCCATTGCGAGACCTCGATCAACAACTCCAGGTCTTTCGTTTATCAAAATTATCGATCGGATTGTACTCACAATTTTTTTTATATATCCTTTTTTCCATCCCCTGGAAAAAAAACTCTTGACATCAGAAATTACAGAATTTTCGGTGCTGTTCACAGCCTTGTTATTTTCATCGTGTATTTGAAAATATACTTGATCCACTAGTTATTGAATTGGGATTGGTTTCGTATATGGAGCTTCGAACCTATGTAAGCATTCACTTATCCGCACAGGCTAGAAGTGGGTCCGAGAGATGGGATGCATAACGAGAAGGATGAATAACGAGAAGAGGGATGAATTGCAAGTGGGTTCATTTTCTCGTCAAGCCTTGACTGCAGTTACGCGAGCAAAAAATATTGGACACTGCTATACAGCCTTGTGAAGAAGTATTAAAAATTTTGTGATATAAATATACAAACAAGTGATAACGTTACCAAAAAGTAACACACATTATTAACAATACTAATTATTCGTTATTTAAGGTTTTTCAGTCCTGGGGGAATCGTTGGATAAATCTGTTAATCCCAAAAGGGGAAATTGTCAATTTATAAATCTTTATCACGTCGTACACATTTACAAATAGATTCGTTCGAATACGAAATAACACTTCGAGTTTTTGAGTTTTCGTCATCGATGGTATATCTGATCGAATTATCCAACAAAAGAATTTTATAATTTTTAAATTTAGATAATACGATTGTATCATGTTATCATTATTAATAATTATCAAAAATCTTAATATTGATGAGTTTTAGAATGGGAATTTATAGGAAATTGAGTTTTTCAATAATTGCTAATTAACTCATCGTTAATTAAATCTTTCAACATTTTATGAATTCACTGACGAACGCGACAACGCAATATATTTCTTTGAAGTTTAATCAATCGCTGGATCCTAAATCTTAATAATACAATATTGTTAAAAGTTGCGGCGTTTTTAATGAGTTTTGCAACCATTTGTAATGTCTGCGAAAGCTGTTTTCCCACAAGCGACCGTGTTAAATTTACATGTTTATAATTACTAAATTATTTAACGAAAAATTCGAAGATTATTCACGTACCGTTATTCTCTCAAGACCTATAATTCCTCAGGCTTTGACGAATTCACATTTTTAAATATCCATTCATTAATACCTTGGATCAATATTTCGTCGTTCAACTCTTAACCTTAATTGCAGTTACGACTTTTTTGTATGGAGAGTAATACAAGTGGCAAACGGTTTCCTGTATTCGAGGTTATAATTAAGGGCATGACGAATACGCCTCCGTCCACTTCGAAATGAAAAAACTACTATTCTCTGAATCGGCTGAACCAATCGGTATGAAATTTGTAGTGTGCATTCAAGACGATGGCACCGAGGGCCTCCCGTTCGCTATTTTGAATAAAAACGTTTAATCGTTGAGAAATCGCGACGAGAAACCGAGAGCAAGCCTGCGTCCACTTCGAAATTTTGAAAGCACTATTCTCTCAAACTACTGAACCAATCGGTACGAAATTTGTCGTGTGCATTCATAACGATGGCACCGAGGTCCCACCGGTCTTCATTTTCGATAAAAACGTTTCATTCTTGAGAAATCGCGGATTAAAACGTTTAAACTATCTATCTCTCACTCGTTTCTCACGTGGTAATGTTCGTCATGCTCTTGAAAGAAGACGTTCAGGTAGCGCTTCAAGATTTTTAGGTATGCAAACGACTAATGTTTGTAGTTCAGTTTGTTCATGTCGCACGGTATCGTGCACGGTATTCTCACGAATGCTGGCACGAGACCGTTGGAAATAGGAAGTAGAGATGAATCGACGAGAAATTTCTCTCTTTTTCCTTGTCCCCCCCTCGCTCTCCCACTCCCTCCGGTTTTGATTTGAACGAAAGCGAGAGTGCGAGCCCGAGGGCTTCAGCAACATCGGATATGTATGACATCGAGCTATCGATAGATTTCGGATTCGAGCGGAAAATTTATCGAATCGTCCGATCGTGCCTGATCGCTGAAATCCCTAGAGCCTCCGTTATATATCACATCCCCACTTTCCCACGTGTGGAAGAACTCCGGACGAATACGTATCGCCTCTGAACTCCATAACTGCACCACTAAAGAATCAACCGGTGCGCTACACCACAATGAAAAAAAAAGATAAAAGAAGAAAAAAAAAACACTTCATCGCGAATCGAATTGGAACCCATTCCAATACAGTTGAGTTCCTGTCAAAGGCATCCATTTAACTCCTGGGTAGAAGCATTTACGTGATTTTCAATCTCATCTTTCATGTCAGGAATCGGTAATAAACGGCTCGACAGTGAAAATTTCACGATATTTCATGCTCGCATTCGCATTCAGAATCAATAAAAAATCAACCGAATTGTTGCCCTCGAACGATGAATAAAGGTTCGATGAAGTCTTAAGGGGATTCCACTGCGACGATCGAAAAAATAAGCTTTCGTTCATGAATTCTTTAAATTCAATCAATGGATTCTTTCAGGATTGATGATAAAATATATTATTCCAGATACATTTAGGTCGATGCGAATTGTTATTGAAAAAAGCACAATAGATAAAGCACTATTAAAATTAAAATAAATAAAGAAATATAAATATGTAAATAAATAAATATAGATAAACATAAATATATGAATCCATAAATAAAAAATAAATAAAATAAATGGCAAAACGAACGACTTCTTGGTGTGATCGAAACGTCTAATTTGAAACGTTTAATCTGAAATGAAAAAATAAAATGTGCCCTTAATCTGCATTTATGTATCGTTAAACTTAACAATTATTGACTTTGTTTACTTTTCGAAGTACGGCCACGTTTTCAAACAAAAATGATATTTCTGGTCAAAAATATTTTCATTCAAGATGTGGTAAATATTCGAAAGTATTCTTGCTGGAATCAGAGTAATGTATTTTTTATTGTTTCTTTCAAGGTTATATAAAATAATGCAAAGTAATGTTATGCTGGCGCATGTCATTGTTTGTCCATGATTATTGATTTTTCTTAACAACGATGTTGAGTTTGTTTGGGTTTATTCAGATTCGTTGAAGTTCGTTCAGGCTTCTTTGGGTCTGTTTGGGTTTGCTGGATTTATTAGGGTATGTTTAGATATGTTTGGGTTTGCATTAGGTTCGCAATGTCATACTGAGCTAAGCAGTCACCCATCCAAGTATTCTTGTCCATAACTAAGAACCCCACTTCCGAATATTTACCCAATATACTTTAAGAAATGTCCATTTTCAAAACAACAAAAACGGTTACGTTCAACCATATCTCTGAAAACGATAAAAAAAATGTACGCAGAAACGTTGCGTATCAACTATCAATGCTCCAGTTACCACCGGCATCATAACCAAACTAACTGGTTTCGAAAAAAACAAATGTTCTACGACCTGCAGCAAGGATAGGGCTGCAACCAACCATCCTCCTACTAAAATAGCTATAACACTGTCATTTTCAAAAATTATAAAACAATTCTTTCCACACATGGTCTTTGACATTCCACGCTACAAAAAATGAAGAACAAAAAAAAACGACGATTTTGTTGTCATCCCTATTGGGTTCTCAGCTAGAGAATAGAAAGGTTCACGTGGTCACAGGTGACAAATTATTGAGAATGCGAAGTACGTAGTGGTAATGTAACTTTTCGTGTAAAACGTGTATAGGTTGTCAGGTGAGGAGCCATAAAATTGCCTGGTCACTTTGGGTTTGTTTGGATCGGCAGAAGGAGGACGTCCGAGTCTTTTAGCCCGCTGCATACGGGTATACATCGTTGGCTTTGATACGAGAAGGGTATCTGGAAGAGCCACAAGAATTACGGTACCAGCGAGCACGTCTCGTCCAAGGCAGATTTATATATATATACCTACGATAAACAACGAAACCGCATCCTATCTTAGGAAGGAGCAGCATGGATCGGGAGATCGTATAAGCCTAGCAGGAGTATACTTCGCGCCACCGCAAAACGAACGACCAGGGCTGTGGCCTGGGAAAACTTGCACACATTCTTATTCGATATACGTGTATCTTGGTGTAATAGCAGTTGGTAGGTGATAGTGGTGGCCCAGTCAGTCCAGTAGGCGCAGTGTGCGTGCTAGGGGGACATCAACTCTCACTCGGTGAGTTATGGCTCGGTACTTTGACACCGTCGAAGTACTTCGCAGAGGACACAAGAGTAAAAGAGGTAGAGAGGGAAAATGAGAGAGAGAAAGAGAGAGAGATAGAGAGGTCTGCCGATCCTTCGTGAGCTTTGAGCTTCGTCGAAAACATTCTTCTCAGCTTGCCAATGACAATCTTGTTTTAGGTATTTGCAAATATATGTGGTCACGAATGCTGTGGCTATCCACTTTGAATACGAAATTCTGATTGCCTATGGGTTATCGAACGGACTCAATGTTTTTTTTTTACGTCATTTGTTTTTTTGCGGTTTCGGTGATTATTTTATTATGGGGAATTTGGGTTCTAATAATGATGGAAATTGAGCATCCATTCGGTCAATTTGGATGATACGGTGATCGGAGATAGAACGGCGCAGTGTCTAAACGAACGGTTAAGGATCTTTTTGAGCCATAATCATAATTGTATATACAAAGTAATGGCGCAGTCATGAGATACTATTTTTTAAAGATAATTGTTTGAACAATTATGTTAATCTTCTTGAGCGTCATAATGTAATGTATAAAAAAATTGAAAAGTTTTCACCGTTTGGTAATCGAGATATTCAGTGGCAAAAATCGCAACTCTAATACGAGGTCTTGTAGGAACACTAAAAAGACTTAAAAAATGATTAAAAATCGTCTTATGGGGAGACTCAAAAAAGACTAAAAATGGCTTGAGGAAATACGATTTTTTCCAACAAATATTACGATTCGTAGACGGTCAAACTTTCTCAAATTTGACTCACAGGTGAGCATAATTGTTAAGAAGGTTCATACGAATTTTAAACAATTAATCTTTAAATCCTTATAACGCAAAAACATTTTTAAGAGGGGATTGTGGTTGTTAGAAAAATAAGCTTTCCTCATCATTTATTTTTAATTCACTTATTCCCTTTTGAGTATAATTATAGATATGTGATTTCAGATGCATAAAAGTTGATTCCAGTAAAGTTTTAGACATACAAAACAGCAGTTGATGTATGTAAATGGCAGAACGAACGTGTATAAAAAATTTTCCTCTTTCTAGTGGGGTAATAAAGACTCTGGTTTGATTTTAAAACAAAAATAATTAAATTTCCCCTTAATCTGGATTAATGTACTTGTCGTTAAGCCTAAACGTTCTTGAGTATGTGTATTTTTAAAAATTCGACTTCGTTTCTTAATAAAAAGTATCGTTTACCTAAAAGATTTTTTAAGTAATCGTAATTTTAAGTAATTTTTAATAATTTCAAGTAATTAAATTAAATCGAAAAAAGTGTTTTCGACAAAATCAATCTAACAAATATCACCCTTCCCAACAGTGCTGCTGTATCATTTTTATAATTTCTATAATATTCATATCAATATCAAACTTTTGTTAAAATCATACAACCGACAAAAAAAAAGCAAAAGTACGATTGTTTTGCAGCGTTGCAGTGAAGTTGGTCCCTTAATAAATCGAAGTTGGCGGTTAAGGACGTTTCAGCGGACGTACGAAAAAAAAAAAGTTTGCGGTTAGGAATCTTTTTAAACTTCAGAAGATACAACCCGAAGCTGTATCTCTTGAGGTGTGTCGTGTAAGAGTTGGGTGGAAAAGTGGATAGCAAATATATGAAGAGACACGAGAGCTGATAGAATGTGTTGCTGATATTTGTGAAAGTGTGTGAGTGGGTGTCAGTGTCAGGGAGGGGGTTGAAGGGGAGAAACGAAAGAAGCACTGGAGGATCGAGGAATCGTGAGGTAGGAGGGGGGGGGGGGAGGAAACGAGACCGTGTGTCGGTGTGATTTATATTCATAACTTTAATGCGAACCAACGTGCAGTCACGTCGTCGAGGCCGTCGTTCCTCTTACTCTTCTCTCACCTTTGAGTACACATATACAGAGAGGCAGACCTTGGTGGGTTTCTTCCTCCATCAGGCTTGGAAAAAGCTGGTCGCCCTCTTGGCATCCTCTCAGTTTCGACCGAATTTTCCAACCCTCTACTTTTCGGTCCTCCAACCCTCTCCACCCAATCTCGCTGGGTATCCGTACTTATAATTTATGTATTTCACACCTTGTTACCCTTCATCTCGGGTTAACGATGGTCTAGGTGCTTTATGGTGTATCCGAAAAACTTACGGCTGGAAACTTAAATGTTCCGAGTTTTAGAAAATTCAGTGTTTACGTATGGATAAACGTCGAAGAGGAATCTCCGAAACGATGATACAATCGATGATCCATTATCAGGAAATATCCAGAGAAAATTTGCTCGTCCCACTAATTCGTAGCTATTTTTGAAGGAGATTGTTTTTGAGGTTATTTACTGGACTGAGACAATGTTCGTCATATATTTTAACGCCACTAGTTACCGATCCAGCTTGGTATTTGTTGGTTTGCCTTTTCAAGCTTTCAGAACCCATTGTCCGAGTTAAGCGCCGCGCAACTGTGCCGCCAGATACTACTTTTTTCCGTCTCTTTCGTTTTCATCACTTTTGCCTATTTCTCTATCTCTCTTCCTTTCTCTCTCTCTTCGTAGACCCTTTCTTTCCTATTTGCCCGTCTTTGCGGTCGACGGCTCAACGCTGCGGCGTACCGAACGGCGCATGCCACGCTCCAATGCAAATAAACCGGATGAACTTGAGCAAACTTCTATACACTGCGAAAGAACTGCACAGGGTGCTGAAGGAAAGAAAGAGACGTGGGGTATCCGCCTCCAGCCCCCTTAAAGCTTACAAACTCAGTCTAACTCTTCGTCAAACTATCGAATTGATTTTAATATCAACTTTGTTTTCCCGCTACCTAGAATACTTTAGCCACATGGCTGGTATGCTTCGAACGACGTTGCACTTCGTCGGCACCACACTTCGCAGGGAAAACGAAAATCTAGAAATTCCTTGGTATACCAGGATTCTTTGTTTCTCCTTCTTTATCTCTCTCTTTCTCTCTCTTTCTTGGTTCCCATTTAACTCTATCAAGTTATTTCTGGCTTGAATAATTTTTTGAATACTCGGACCAGTTCAGTGGTAACGGAAACCGTATAAATATTATTGAAGGCACCGCCAGTTTTCATGATATTATTTGTTGCATTCGTGCTGGTATAAACGTTTCCGTGTTGAAATTTGAGTCGGTGAAAAGCAATGTCCCTGATCAAGCTTTCCTAAGGCGCTGATCACTCTTCCACTCTGACATAGATTCGGAACGTAACGGTTCTAAAGCGGTTCTTTTTCTGTAAAACTGATCAGGAATGGACCGGAAAACAAGGAATAAACCGACCATGAAAGTTGTAGGAAATAGATCGAGAGAAAACTAGGAAAAAACGAAGTAATTAAAAACGATGTATTTCAAGACTTTTGGAATCCTTAATTGGGTAAAATCGAAAGTATATTCGATTTAACAATCGACAACATTCACCATCAGATCGATATTCCGCGCTTATTTTTCGTTATTATTAATGTTAGTGTTATCAGAGTTCATCGTTGTTGAAGAAAATAGTACGATGTGAAAACAGAGAATGGGATTACGACGAATATAGTCGTATTATCACTTTCAATCGTTACTATTTTCGATTACGTAAAAATTATTAATTGATAAGATATCGGGATATAATATTTCAAAAATGTCGATATTCAGGTAAAGATCTTTTGACATTCCTAGTCGTTTCCATGAGAGACTCTGGTTAGTTGAATCACTCAAGCCAAATCTGGATCATACGTATATCCGGTCGGTAGCATGACACAATATCACAGAACGAAACATCGCGGAGAAAACATCATTGTTTGGGTTTGTTTGGGTTTGTTTGTTTCTTGACTTCCTGGAGATATTTTATCGTCGCGATGTTTCGTAGTATGCTATTTCGTTGTTGATATTTTGTCGCGTCATCAAGCGACCTGGAACCGTCCGGTTACGTTTCTCAACTGTTACTTTTTCTTCATTGGAGCTTTTTAATTCCGTAGACATACAAAAGCATGAATAATGGAGGGTGACCAACGGTGGGTGAATGGTAGGCCTAGAATCTTTGGTTGCTTTCAGCGAGCTGGAAGCTTCTAAAAGCAACAGATTAGTCGTACCTTACGAATCTCAGACACGCCCGAGTGAATACTACCGGCTCGGTGGTGATGGTGGAAACACAAGTTTTGATTAGTTGCCCGAGAAATTGACGAGAAAGCGGTTTCGAGGTGCGCCGTTCGTTGCCGGCTAGGGGAATAGTTAATTCCCGAGTGAGCGTCGGTCGTCACGCGAAATTCGCTTACTTTCCGCTTTTGCAAAGTGGAGCCAAAACCACCGTAGAACCATCCTCTCCAGTCGCGACTCGCTCACCCTCGAACCTCCGAACGTTCTCAGCAATGTATGGTTACGAAAGAGAGAGAGAGAGAGAGAGAGAGAGAGAGAAAAAGAGACGGAAAGTACGAGAGCGAATAGGAAAGGAAGTGCTCAAGCGATGGCAATTAGGAAGATTGCGGTCTCCCCTGAATGAATGAGTAAAATAACAATTATTGTTACAAGAGAAAGCAATGAAAATCTTTAGCGTGGTAAGCGAGACTATGCTATCGTTTTATTTCTCATTAGTCCCTGGCACGGGTAGGAAAAGGACCGAAAGGTAGTGTCGTTACGTTGGATTATTCAACCGGAGCCAACGGCTTTTCCAAATACTTTCAAGGTCATCCGGTAAAGCGTTCGATATAAGTATGGAAGAAAAAAAGAAACGCTTTCCAAGCTCGTCTCGAACATGCTACTTAATTACGAGGATCAATAACCACCATTATCCATCAAAGCTGATAAGAAGAGAAGAGGCAAGAAAAAGCCACTGATCTGATTGTTCAGATTCAATGGACTAGAATTCAATTGCTTCATTGGTCGATCTTTATTAGTCTACAGCCTTGGGGTATGCAGCCCTGTCAAACATGGATCGCTAACCGATACCAAAAAGAGCTAAACAGGACATCATTCGCCCTTCGACAGGATACGACCTAGGGCGTTGAGTTACTTTGGCGTATATCCGTGCAGGAGGACATGTTCGAGCATTTATGATTTAACATCATGGTCCAGGCCTCATTTGCCTCATTCGCTTTAGCTAATCGACCCCTTTCTGGGCACAAATTAGATCTGTCACAAAATTGGGTGGAACGTAAATGTTTCTAGAATACGAAATGCTGGTTCCCCGGTCCATCCATGATCAAAGGGAAGTCCAATCAGAGCCTGATATTACTTCATGAAAACAGATCAGAAGCTGTATTTTAAGACGACTCAAATTTTTCCACATTTTTTTCTTTAGAAAAGGTTATCCAAATAGATGCGAGCTAAGAATAATACAGAACCACAAATCCCAGCAACCCTTTGTGGCAGATAGCCTCGGGTCTCTTGTATGTTTTTTTGGAATGCTCAATTAAAATCCGATCAGCATTTGGCTCTAGCACGTCAGGATTCTTCCACATTTGCAACAATTTAGTCCAAAAATTGATTTTTTTCGTAGTTTCTCATAGCTAAATAAAATAAGCACGCTAAAAAAAAACATTTCAAGAACCAAGCTTTTCACTTACAAGTCGTAAACGTATAAATTTCAAACCCAAAATCACCTAACTCACCGAACTTCCAAAAACTACAAAAAAAAATCAATCTTCCGGCTGTGTTTTCCAAATGCGGAAGAATCTTGATGCGCCAAAGCAAAATGTTCAATAGATTTAAATTCAGTATCCCAAAAAACATTAAAAAAAAACGTGAGGTTGTCTGGCACAAGGGGGTTGCCGAGGTTTATAGTCCTGTGTAATTAAACATAAAATAAACGTAACAATTTGGATGGTTCATCGTAAGTACTCAAACGCTAATAACAACACTACGCCATGAGAATCCCGAAGAATACGTCAGCAGGAATTCGCGTTACGTTTTGAATTGGGAAACGGGAATGTGGCAAGAGTTGATGGGTCGAAGGTAACGACGAAAGGTGAAAGTCACGTGTGAAAAGTTTTCTCGAAAGGTAAACGGGAGGGATAGTACGCATGGGGTGTAAAGCTTTGGGTCTAATATGATGCCTGTCAAAGAAACGTCACCTGGTATGTTGCGGCAGGTGGTCGCGTTGGAGAGTGAGAGAGCTTGGAGTTTTGATGCCGAGGGTTAGACAAACGGGCAGGAAGGAGGCGTCGCGTGATGCTGTGACGCTCCTCCCGAGAATGTGACAGGGCCGGTGTCATACGAAGACGCGACGGGAAGGAGAAGGAAGTGCTGGCGCGTTATCCGTCGTTGGGTCTTGCGATCTCACCCCCTTTCTCAACCATTTTCCTCCTCAAACCCCTTTTGGGTGAACACATAGCCTGGTACGTATACGTACATAGTTGGTGGAAGGGTGAAGGTGGGTAGGTATGATAGTCGCTGGTATTGGTACACAAAGGTAGAGCAACGGAGACAGAGAAATAGGAATGGCGATGAGATAGAAAGAGGAATAGAGAGGGGTAGAATTAGAGAGGTAAAGTGTACGTGTCTCGCGACGACGCGACGTTCTCGAGGGTTCCGGCGAAGCTCTGTATCCTATATACAGCTCTCACGTAACTTTCCCCAAGACAAATTGCTGTTGCAAACTATTTAAACTTCATTTAAATATCAAATTATGTGAGGACTCGGAGTGGTGTCGCCGGTGAAGCAGCCACTCACAAACCATCTTTCCTATCTGAGCGTATCTACCTCCTCATCCTCTCCTCATCCTTGTCCCCGTCCTACACCCCCTACCCCTTCTTACTTATCTATAAAATTTGCCAGGCTGTATGCATATACAAATTCACGAACGAGTAATTCCATCCACGACGATTTTCGAGCATCAAAGTTACCACGAAGAACCGTTCACTGTACACAACGACCAAACTCTACTGGCTGCTTATGAAAAGTTACTTCAAGGAGTGTCCCGGTGTGGCCATCAGAAAAATATGCTTTTTTCATGCTTTGTTTTTAAGTAGTCGCTCAATTGTTTTATTTTTGGTTTTGTTGAATAGGCGTATGTTGTTTTATTTCATATGTGTCAATGTAGATTCGTGTAAAGTTCGATTGGAGAAATAGGATAGTTGAAGTACGATAAGGAAAAGTAGTCTGGAGGATATTTTGTAAATATTCGGATGTCCCTATTATTAAGCGTAACCGTTTCTAGTGTTGTTTATTTTTCAAAATATCGCCTCGTTTTTCAAAATGGCCCATTTCAAAATGGCCCAATTTTAATAAAAAGTATTATTTTCATCTGGACCATTTTGAAAAATGAATAAAACGTATAAGTAAATAATAAAAAATAATTAAAATCAATAATACTTTTTATTTTTATAAAAAGTATTATTGATTTTTATTATTTTTCATTATTTACTTATAAATTTTATTCATTTTTATTATAGATCTTTCGTCTAGCTCTTTCGAAAACGATCGACAATGTTGTTGAGTGAGCTTACAGAGCCCGGAAGTTTCGCTTCCGGTTAGGCAATCTCCCGAAGTAACATTTTACAGATCAGATACAATACGTGCCAAGGATTTATCGTAACCAGATAACAAGCTAAAGATGGCCAGTCTGGGATCAGCTGGTAAACACGTCACCGTCCACTTCGAAATTTTGAAACGACTATTCTCTCAAACGGCTGATCCAATCGGTACGAAATTTGTTGTGTGCATTTAGGACGATGGCACCGAGGGCCCCCCGGTCGCCATTTTGGATAAAAACGTTTTATTCTTGAAAAATCGCGGTTTATAACGTTTCGACTATCTCCCTCGTACTCGTGTGTCACGTGGTAATGTACGCCATACCCATAAGGGTTGTTAACGCAGCCAATAGTCTTTTTCGCTCTATACCGTTTACTAGAATCTTTCTTTTCCTTACTTTCAATCTATCTTTCGAACTCAGTCGATTTCGCCACCGTTGAATCACTGAAAAGCCGAATAATGAGTGCCTCGATAAAACTCGTCCGAGATAGGCAACGGGGATGTTAGCAGGGGTGGAAACAGGGGTGCAGTATTTGAGAGTCGTAACACGCGCCACTAACTCGATGTATTCAAATCACAGCGTAGCCGCATCAGTACTAGAGAGGAAGAGAAATAGTTTTAGCAGTCTCTCTCTTCGCGTCTGTCCCTCCACCCATGCCTTCTCACTCTCTTTTTCTCTCTCTTCCTCTTCCTCGTTCGTTCGTCCCCCTATTTTTGCATTTTATCAATGCCACACCCTTTTTATTCACATGTACCAATAGTCCATAAAACCTCTTTTTTTATTATTGTGCATTATGTATGAAATAATTTTTTTCGGACGGTTACTCGCTAAAATTATGCCTGGTGCCGACGGCAAATTCTGACTGAATGTCTGATGACGTTAATATCGATCGATAAAAATGAACGGCCAATGGATTTCGCAAACGTTTCGTATTATTTAACGTCGCGATAAATAACAAATATCTACGAACTGGGAATAATAAAAATATCTATTTTTTTTTCTTTCGAAATCTAATTCGAAATGTTTACGGGGAATTTGGTTGGAGGGTAATTTTTTAAATTCTGTTTGGAGGATGAAATTTTTATCGCTACAATACCAAATTTAGGATATATGTATATATATATATGTATATATGTATATATATATATATATTTGAATACGCCGAATATTTATTTAAAAATAAATATGTAAAAGTTAAAAATATTGATTTGTAAATAAATTAAATGTTTGGGCACTAAACATAAGTAAAATTGTCATAATTGGAATATTTATTCGGAAATAAATTAAATATTATAAAAAAATCATTTGGAATTCGATTTTGTATCGAAACTCAATTTCGAGCAGCATATTTTTGTATTCAATTTTCATCGCGAAACGTTTTTTGCACCAAAACTAAGCTGCAGAATAAATATTTTGGGATTTTAAAGATTTATTCAGAAATAAATAAATAGCTAGAAATAATCATAAATAAATTAGAAGTTTTTGTGATATTTGCTTAAAAGTGAATAAACAATTTGTAGATAATATTTAAAAATAATAATAAATATTTAATACCATTAAAATTTTACAGAAATAATATTTAATATTAAAAAATTCCAAATAACTGGCTAAAATTTAGTATCTTGAAAAATTATTATATACTTAATGGCGCATGTCGATATAAATGAATAAATTAATTACAAAATTTTATTTAGCGATGTGTTTTTGATTCTACCGGAAACACGTGTCGGGACGTATTCGCGAACAAATCGATGGTCTCCAATATCCGATGGTGGAAAGTTTGGTATACGTTACGGTACGTTGATATTACGTAGCCGAAGTTCGTAAAATCGTGTATCGAACCAGAGTTTGCGGTCCGACTGTGACAAAAAAAAAAAAAAAAAAAAAAAAAAAAAAAAAAAAAAAAAAAAAAAAAAAAAAAAAAAAAAAAAAAAAAAAAAAAAAAAAAAAAAAAAAAAAAAGACTGCGATTTTGTCCTGAGATGCCGCAGTGTTAATTTAAAGATAAGAGAGGTATCACGTGAGAAGGAAGAATAGAGAAAGGGCTCGCAAGTAGAACGCGAACGAAAGAGAAAAAAAGAAAAAGTGGGATAAAAGTTTGCCACACTGGGAAAGACAGAAACTTCCAAGGTATCTACATTCTTTCACTGACGCCCGAAAACTTCCACGCAAGGACCAAAAACTTATCTTAACTCTGCTCGGGATTAGACTTTTTCCTGAAGAGAGGTGCAGTCTGCTCTTTATTTGCAAATACCCACGATTTGCTTTTGCTCTTTCCTCCTTCTCTCTTTGCCCTTGTACTCGTGCTTTACCCCCTTAATTTCATCACTTTTCACGCGTCGTATTTTACCTCTCTGTCCCCTTAACGATTTTCCCATATTTACTTCCGGTGTTTCGTGGTCTATCGTGCTCGATTATTTTGTCACCTTTTACGAAAGGTTACGAAGGTTCCACACGAGGTTTTAATAATGTCGAACCTTCTCTATTTTTGCCTTAACAAGGTACCATTTGAATCAAACGAAGCCCCATTAAACGATCGTAAAAGATGAATAGTTATTGAATTACTAATGACACTAATGAATTAAAACATTAATCACGATGCACGCTCGAAATTGTTATAAATTTGCAAATTAAAAATCTCAAATGTCACATTTTAGATTTCCTAAATAATAATTCCTCAAAATTTTAGGGCGTATATACTTTCCCTTTTCTCTTCGTTTTAAAATAGTGCGCTCTCCAAAATTCCAGTTACAGGTTTGGAGAAAATAAAAAAAAAAAAAAAAAAAAACCAAAAATAGTGCGAAGCGACGATTGCGAAGAAAGAATGAAAAATTCTCGATGGGGTAGGCACTGAAAGAAGGAGACGGACCATTTGCATTGCAGGTTGATCGATATCACGAGGGAAACAAATTTTTCTAGAAGAGCTCTGCCCTCAGGCATTCCTGCTCTCTTTACACCGAACGAGAGAAAGAAAATGAGAGAGAAAGAGAGACGATGGCAGGGGGGGGGGGGAGTGGGGGAAACTAGGAGAGGCAAGGTAGCATCGTGACCTAGGAATCCTTTAAGGGGGAGTAAGTTGCGGACTTTTACTGTAGCTTCGTCGTTCTCCAAGATCCTCCTCCCCCCCCCTCGCCCTTCAGTCTCTCCTTGTCCTGAAATTCGTGGGGCTGCACCTACGCCAAGCAGATTTGCATGCGAGATTGTGCCAAAGACGCGCTCTCTTCCGCACTGCACCTTGATCGCTTCAACTTCCTCCCTATCTTTCGAATCAGCTCGACTGCTCCCTCTCACTTATCTTCTTCCTTTCCTTTTCTTCCCTTTCCTTGTTTCTTCGGGGTTTCTTTTTTTTTTCTCACCTGGCTGTTCTCTTTCAACAAGCCACCCTTTATATAGGTACTCTGGCTGTATTACACCTCTTTGAGAACTTGACATTCGTTTCCCCGTCGGAAAATTGGCATTGTTGCTGAAAACTAGAGAATCTCTAGCTCGTTCTCAACCAGGATTTTCGTATTTAGGAAAAAATGAAAAAAAAAAAGAAAATAAAAATAGAAATAGAAATATTGGATTAGGAGTTTTCGTCCGTATATCGAGGAAATATTTCAGGAGGAAATATTTTAGGATTCATTGATGCGATAAATGTGAATTAGGTAAAAGATTTTTTTTTGAAAACTATCGTAAATTTGGGTTATTCGTTTTTTTGTAAATTTATGGCAGCTCGTTGGTGTTTTTTTCGCATTGTCGTGTCGGATGTTACAGTAAGTAGAAAAAAAGTACTTGCACGTTTAACGAGACATTTTTTTTGTACCCAAGATTTTCGTAAACCGATATGAATTTACCGTCCACTTCGAAATTTTCAAACGACTTTACTCGAAAACGGCTGAACCAATCGTTACGAAATTTGTCGTGTGTGTTCAGGACGATGGCACCGAGGGACCGCTGGTCGTAATTTTCGATAAAAACGTTTCATTTTTGAAAAAAACGTGGTTTTAAACGTTTCGACCGTTTCTTTCGCGTTGGTACGTCACGTAGTAATGATCGTTACGCCCTTAATGAAAGTTTGGTGTATCGATGAAATTAATTTTTCTGTTATTCGAACACATGTCGCACGATTAGTACGAGATTAGCTCGCCTATTTCCACTCGTCCAGCTTCTCTATCTCTATCCCTCTCTCTCTCTCTCTCTCTATTCCATGTATACATTCCAACGCCTCTCAAGCGTGGTCCTCGTATAACACACGTTAATCCGACGTAACAGCAGGCCTGCGTTGGTAGTTCACCCCTTCGGAAGCCCCGGACCGGATTAGATTTGATTACCACGTTGAGAACTGTGTTTCGATCAGTCACCACTATCCGTACCTATCGCATATCCCTTTGGAATTACACAGTGCCATCGCAATGCGTTTCATGTCTGGTACGTATCAATCGTCCTCTCCTACCATACGCAATATCCTAGCGTACAGTTGGCACCTGTATTCTTTTTTTATCGCTAATATGAAATTTAGTAATCATTGACGATAAGCCAGTAAATACAAAATTCAATGACTTTACGATAATTCCGACGTTTTCAATTTACAGAATGTAATTTCACGGATCTGTGTAGAGGGTGACCGATAATTTGACCTATTTCTTGACAAAGGTAATTCTAGAAATCATTAGCATTGAATGCTATTTATAGCTTGACATCTATAAATTCGAAATTACGTATATCAGTTTTTAAAATAAAATCAGTAATTAAGAGGTTAAAAATAATTTTAATCATAATTACGAGTTCGTCACGAAAGTTATGTATTTAACCCTTTGTAGCCCAAGATCATAAAATGTTTAATTACTTTAGGATATGATAGGTTTAAACAAATAAAAATACACGTATTTCTCAAAAATTCAAAAATATTTATTATTTTTTAATTTATTTGGCATTTTAGGGAGTGTAACGTTACTGCAACATTGAGTGAAACTAAAATAAAAAAATGTGCTTTGCTAACAATATATGAACAAAATAATTCACTTACCTCTAGGTTTCAACGAAATAACTACAATTTAACACACTTTTATTATATTTTTATAAAATTCAAACTTTCAACGAGTTTCGACTCGTCACTTTCACCGGCACACGAAATTTGAACTTGC
>JAPYZI010003872.1:0-16731 GCA_030523105.1 Ophioninae sp. A BG-2022a | reverse complement strand
GAGTGTCGGCGAAGGGATTCGAACCCGCACCTTCATGAATCGTAAAGAGGAACGCTACCAACGGGACCACCGTATCATTGTAAATCTAAGTGTTCTAGTCAGTACTTATGCCGCGTTGCCGGATGGATGATTGGCTCACTTTTGGAGATAATGCTTTATTGCTTGATGAGAGTCCAATCATTCATATATTAATAATACAAATATAAGCACTCAGTATCGACGGAGTGTTTCGTGAATAAACAATGCGCCCCATACAAAAAAAAATAATAAAAAAAGAGTATCTGCGTTGGGGATTCGATCCCGCACCTTCGCGAACCGTAGACAGGAATGCTACCAACGGGACCACCGTATAATTGTAATTATAAGTGTACTATTCACTACTTATGCTCCGCTGCCGGATGGATGATTGGCTCACTTTTGGGGATAATGCTTTATTGCTTGATAAAAGTACGATCATTCATATAATAATAATAATACAAATATGAGCACTCACCATCGACGGAGTGTTTCACGAATAAACAATTCGCCCCATATAAAATATTTAATTAAAAAAAAAAAGTATTGGCGTCGGGATTCGATCCCGCACCTTCATCAACCGTAGGCATGAACGCTACCAACGGGACCATCGCATCATTGTAACTTTATGTGCACTATTACGTACTTATGTTCCGCTGCCAGATGGATGATTGGCTCACTTTATAGGATAATGCTTAATCGCTTAATAACAGTACGATAATTAATATAATAATAATACGAATATATAAATATTCCGCTTACCTTTATGAATTACAATTTAGGCATGGGACGGCATAGGCTTATATTTATTGCTATATTCAAATGAACATACAAACTGATAAAATAAGATATCAGAGTGCGCGATACATTTTTTGTATACTTTAATCAGCTAAATAAGCATTGGAATAATTTAAAAGTCGCGCGCGAAACGTCACCCGAATATTTCCGAGCATCGCTCGATCACGGACAGGCGCGTTTTTGATTGTGTGATTGGTTTGCAATACCCTAGAGAGGGGGCAAGTTGTACACGCGATCTGGCTGCACTGTCTGCTGCCTCCGAAATAATAATTCACACTTTCTCTTATTTAAAGAGATCATAATATACAAATAAAAATAACGTTTCGAATCGTTACAACGTACAAGGTCGAAAAAAATATCGATAATGTTTCTCCGAGCTTGCCGTTTACGTGTTCTTCTCTTCTCAGGTAAGAAATTTCAATTAATTTACAACTATTGCGAGGTTATGTTTTTTCACCGATACGATGCAGACTACTTTTCGCTGTACCGTTTCAATTTATAATGGATTGTTGCTATTAGGTAAACATAGGTTTAACTCTTTATTGTTTCATTTCTTCTTGAATGACTGGGGTACTATTTTTTATGAACGTTATAGGCAGGATGACACCGGACTTTGCACAAACAGCAGGGTTGAAGAATTTCCAGCCGACGCGCAAATATCCAGGTGATTAAAAAAAAACTTTTAAAAAAAGCAAACTGCACATAACAAGAATAATTCATAACGTAGAAATCGAGTTTCCGGAAAGAAACAAGCTTAGGCCGCTGGAAAAAGTGCCAGTGTATCCACCTACCATGAAGACCTTTAAGATGCAGAAGCGACTGAGATATATGCGAGGTCCAGAAACACTGCACACGACGTTTCTTCATGAGCAGTTCGGCATCATAGTAGGTGAATTTTATAACATTATCCATCGATGACAGAATGCTGGCATGATGACAATGTCCCTAGTTATTCATATTTGCAAGCAATCTATCTATCGACAACCCTTTTGGTTGGAATCTCATATATGATTACAGTGCATTGGAACATTATTAACTGTAATATTATTAAAAGCTTGCTCATGTAAATTCTAGGCTACCGGTGGTGGAAGACTGAGGTACGGTCACTTCGAGATGATCCGTAACACGCTTGGAAGGAACATAGACGCCAACCGAATGTTTGGAATATGGCGAGTCGATGCCCCATGGCAGCCGGTCACTCGAAAAGTAACACGCTTCAAATTTTCACCTCAATTGAAATCGTGTGAGTGAGGATTTTCTTTGTCTAAGTATCATGAACGTTTCGTAGGGTCAAGGACAGCGGATGGGTGGTGGAAAAGGTGCCATTGATCATTACGTGACACCGATCAAAGCTAACCGTGTGATAATCGAGGTTGGCGGCAAGTGCGAATATTTCGAGATAAAAAGATGCCTCGAGGAAATTGCCGCTAAATTGCCGTTCAAAGCGATTGCTCTCACACACGAAATGCTGACTGAAATGAGAAACGAGGAGAAAAGGTTAGAAGAGACGAATCTAAACCCTTGGACATTCAAATACATTATTCAGAACAACCTGGGTGGTTGCCACAACTGGATATCTCCCGTCGATAAAGCGTGGTTCGGCAAATATCGATAATTATTCCATCTTCCGTTGTTCGCCGTTTATCGTAAATAAAAATAAATTGAAATAACACTTTGCTTCTATTGTATCATCCTCTTTTTCGGTAATAATACGAAGAGCCGTGAAAGCTTTCAAATTAAAGGCTTTCACGGAGATAGGAGTGGCGTTGGAACCAAGTAAACCATCTACTCTGCGAAATCGCTGTTATCAAATGTTAGGGACGCGAATGAATCTTTCTTCTCCTGATGAACTCAATCGAGTGATCGTGCACTCAAAAATGGAAGAAACAGGAGATGGAAGTTAGATTGGGTCGGATCAAGAAGTACAATCGCATACCTGTATGGTACAATTACAATATTTTTTTTCTTTTTTTTTTTAAATATCTTTGATGACGGTTTGGTGGTAACAACAGGTAAATACTACATATTGTACATTTAGTAGGCGACAGTCGTATCTTAATACTTATGCAGCGTATTAGAGAAGGGTGAAGATTTGATGAATTGATGATAATGAGACGACGATTGTCGATGATTTTTATTTCCGTTTCTTTATCATTTCTCGTTTTTTTTTTAGTATATCAATCGTCGCCGTGTTGATAAACATATACCCGTTAACTCTTCTCTTTAGTTTCCTCACTGTCTTCTCTCTGATCTCCGTTACACGTGGTGACGTAATGTGCGTTAAATGACATTGCATCGGCGGAATGATTACTCTTTTTTTTTCTTAGTTATTTTTCAAGCGCTTATTCGAGTGTGTCCACGATAGAGACGCACAATATGTTTGTTTGTTTTTTTTTTTTGGGTTTTTCTTTCTTTCTTAAAGCTTCTCGTCTAATGATGTCTACGAACGTAAAATTCTTTTGCGTTTGGATTTTCCTTCCTCCACCATTTACGTATGTTAAAAAACATTATCGAATCGTTGAAAGTGTCGTATTATAATCGTCGTGCGACGCAATTGTTTTTATTATTTTCAGTTCACGTGCGCACACACCCATAAAATAGCGTGTGGGTAGATGAGCGTAACAGCCAGTGATACACGGAGTCGCAATTTCGACGCAGCTTTTCAACATTGAAAATCGCGATTTCCGGCGGCGGGGGGATGACGGCAAAGAAGGGAATATTAAAAAAATATCGCGATCGATAAACGCGTATTTATGGAGCTTTTACGAAGGAAGGCAAGGATTCGTGACATTTATCAGGGAGGAGAAGAGGATGATTTTTCAAAAATCATTTTTCATACGCTTGGAGAACGTGAGATATTAGCGAGGTAATATATGCTACAACGAGGTAGAGGAGACGATAATGAATCCTTAAGCGAAAGTTTCGTAACGAACCCGAGAGAAAGGATCGTAAACATTTTTCAGTTCTTTCACCGCGGTCTCGCGTTAAAACAAAAAAATCCGTAGTGCGTGCGACCGCCTGAAAAAGCGTATATCAACGGGTGTTGGGGAGGATGAAAAAATGAAGGTCGATTTCACGATCTTGTCTTTTTCGTCACCGGTGATTGTACTTCGAATAATGAGATTCAAGATGGATCGACGAAACACAAAATTCTGTCGTAGTTGACAGGCTAGAGACTGCGAAGAACGCGATCGGCGTGTCCTAAATAATGGATTCGTGACCCCGGGCAGAACGAACATTTAAAAAAACGTGTACATTGCATTTTCGCACATTCTCTTCGACATTGGCTTTGTTCATCTCTCAGGCTACACACATTAATGTTATATCTAATTGTAAGTATTGGACTAGAATGTTCATGGCAAGATATGGGCAAACCTATCGACGATACTCGGGAGCATTTTCCAAATATTAGACCCCCTCCCCCCGTTTCAACTTTCAGTACTAAAAAATTAATTATGAGTTTAGCCAAAAAAATTTGTAAAAATTCTCTATCGATAATACGTCGAAAGATAATTCGTACTTCGAAGTTTGAAAAAAAATCATCGTTCAATTTCTCTCAAAATTGGCTTTTCACACGAAAATTCGATATCTTTGCCTCGGCCAGTTTTTTAAGGTTCGCTCGACGATTAAACGTTTCAATCGTGGCCGAATTAACTTTCTCTCGTTTACTCCTTATTCGTCGGATCGTTCAACTACTACAGATGCATCGTCTACGTTATATCCTAAAACGGCGGCGTTTCTAAAACACATAACTCAGAGGTGCTCACGAAATGTATTCCATTACAAGACCTCGATAGATTCTTAAGTTCTACGGTGCTTAGTGTTCTCGTACCGTTCTTTCGCAATTTTACGATTCGAGAAATTGTGCCGGCCTTTCCGGGCCGGATGTTATACCCTCGTTTAGTGCGCTCGTTTTGTGTACGGCTTTTAATCATTGTATTAGTCTTCGTTTTTATCTTTCGATTATTTGTGAGAGCCTCGACGCGCCGTAAAGCCCTCGCTTCGTGTGGAAGAGATCATTCGGAAATTCGCCAATTATCGTCGTAGCACGAGAGAGTTGGCTGTACGTGGATAATTAATAATTCATGGGAGGATACGCCTCGACCAGGGACCAGGTAGCGGCAGTTGCGATGCAAATCGATCAAGACGTTGATATTTTCGTTACTTTTTCGTTCGTTTCGAAGCAAAATATTAACGCGTCGAGGTTTTAATTTCTATATATATTAGATGTTTAGGGGTATCGGGACGAAGCGAGTGACCGGAAGTCGTGAGAGAAAATACGTCTTCGACTGTCAAATGGAAAAATTCGAATTTCGTATCAGCGTTTTGCCCAAAGTTTTTTTTTTCTTCATAGTTTTTCGATAGACCAGAACAGGATTGAGCGTTTGATTGATCGGAATTGTCGATATGTTCGATTTTGGGAAAAATCCACTTGCGATAAAGATACCTTTTTCCAAAAATCTCGTATCCTTGAAACATCGCCTGGACCAGTAGTTCGAAGATCAATTTTGAAACGAAGAACGATTATCGAACGCCAGTTGTCAATACAAACACTTCTTCATTGTTCTTATGGCGAAGCAGAAGTTACGTCGAACTTCTACGCATTCTTAAGGGGCCTAAAGAAATCAAATTTGATCGTACTCTCTCCCACGATTTTGTACCGCTCATTCGCTTCCCTCTAACGTATAGTTTTTCATAGCCCAGTAATAATAAAGCGACGGAATTTGAACCGTGACCCTCGGAGATTTTCGACACATCGCGCGCGCGTTCGGAACATTTGTCTTTCTTTTTTTACGAATACCGTAGAAACGCGGAGAGTTTCCACGCTTCCCTTGATCTTGCATTTTTTTCATTCGCGCGCTCGCGCTGATCCATACATTTACAATCGCTAATACGTAATAGGTAATATCTTGTACTATCCGCGTAACTATAATATATGTACAAAATCTTACAAAGTAAAATTTACAAATGTGTGTGTGTGTGTGTGTTTTGATGACGTCGCGGTCAATCGAATAAATATCTTTACGTATGTAAACTATAGGGTTTCTCCGGTAAGGCGAGCTGCCCGTTTTCATTATTATTTGCTCGACGAAAATCCTCCGTTCGGGTGTTAATTTCTTGTCGTTTGTTTAAATAATATTTGCGAAATTTTTGTTCGGAAATTGAACGAGAGGCTCGCGTTACGGTGAACACCGAGGATGTTTCCTTAACCCTCAACTGGTAAACTCGATCGATCGCTGGCACTTTTAAACATTTATATTACGATATCGTAGCATCTTAGCTGACAGTAGAAAATATACGATATTCACTGACGCTTATATATACGATATAGTATACGAGAGTATATATATACTTCAATATATATATATATATTTTTTTTTTGTCACTGGTATTGATATTATCAATGTAATTCGAAACCACTTTCGACCAGCCTTATTCTTTCGTACGTCGAATTTTCTTTTTTACTGCTGATGTGACGGCTTCGTTATTCATTGCGCTATTGTCATTATCGTAGATATGCTTTACCAGCAAAGCTTGCACGAGCGAGTATCATTTTTTCTTTTCTTTTTCTTTTTCGTTTTTCGTTTTTGAAATATAAACCATTACACGTGTTATTCGAAATCTTTCAATCTCCGTAGGATGATGGAGGCTTCGCTTCTCTCGTATTTTATCCTTCCGTAAAAAAAGCTACAGGTTTCCATGATTATGTATTTCTGTTGTTGTTTTTGTTGTATCTGACACTGTTTCGACCATTAAAGCGGCCCACTGCGATAAGCACACAGTCTTTCGATGCAAAAGTTTTCACTTCAAAAGTTTTCACTTCCCCGTTTACGATCAAACTAGTTTTCGTTAATCTTTTGTTTTTTTTTTCTCTTTACTTTCGACAAACAACGATATCCAAAGACTCAAACGTTCGATATTATCAGGCAGTCAAGTAAGATATGGGGTCGAAACATCGGACTACGAGTTTTGGAAACCTCAACTAATAATCTCGTGTCCTATATGTGTGTACACGTTTGCGCGTACACACATATATATACATGAACATTTATATATATATAGAATATTTTAATATTTATATATATATATATATATGATTCTGAATGAAAATAACGGGGATTCAGGTCGGATTCTCGATCTCGATATAGTCATTTGAATCGTTGATTCTCGTCCCAAGTGTCATTCCTCGATCAAGCGTACTCCGCAAGAGGATATTTTTGTTTTAAACGGAAACGGCGTAATAACGTGTACGAAGCCGGGTCGCGTGCCGAACCGACGACCGGTTACCAGTGGAGGGTTAAAGCAATGGATATTCGCATCGAGTTAAGTGCTGCTAGGAAGCTGACTAGAATATATATATATATATATATATACGTATGTGTGTGTATGCGTGTATGTGTGTCCGTGTTTACGCGCGGTTGAGACACGTGCACGCGTAGAGGATAGGCTCGATTCCGTACATGAAAAAATTCATGTAGAAAGTGAGCCTTGATCGAGGCTGCGATCGTATTTCGCAGGTAATAAATAACGTCCGTTGGCGTGATCGACACCGGAAGCAAGGAAGGACGTTTTTAGGAAGTGTTCATACACGTTTGATGATGGGAGACTCGGCGAATCGCAATTGGCATGATCTCCGTTTCACAGCTCTCTCGACGTCGTTCATGTTCCAGGATTAACATCGTTAGTTCGAGACGACGATAGGAAAGGGAATGGGTTGGACGAGGTGAAACGAGAATTGGATGGTTGGACTTGGGGAAAAAACGTGTGTGTTTGTTCGTTTGGGGTTTTAACCGAATCGCGCACAATCGAACGACGTCGAGATGCTCTAGGCGTTGGACTCTTTGAGATTATCGAAGTATTGCATAATCTGATTGTAATCCATGCCTAGATTGAGATCATCCATTGCGACGGGTTCGTCGGCCTCGTGGCTCGACGAGGACGACGATGAGGACGAGGACGAGAACATTGGATTGCCGATTATCGTTGCCCGTTTAATCTCCCTCGATTTTCCATCCTTTGGGGCTTTATCGTCTTGCTGGTATCTTCTCAACTGGACGAAGTCCTCGTCCGTCTCGGGAACGTTGTTCGCTCGTTCCTCAACCTGTGACGCGTTCGCGCTCGTTACGACTTGCTTACTCTTGCTCGGATTCTTCGGGTGATGATGATGATGATGGTGATGATGATGCTTGATATGACGATGATTACCGTGATGACTCCCGCTCGATGCTCTCTGATGATGCTTCTTCGGAGTCTCCGGAAGCCTCACCGTCACACCGGTGTTTCTGTGCGGCGGCACCGGCGGCTTGTAATCCTCGTTACCGTTGGATGTCTCGACGACCGATCCTCCGACTGGTATCCCGTGCGGAGGCAACGGAGGTGGAACGTCCGACGTGCTCGCGTCCTCGCTTCTGCGAAAGTACCAAACATTCGTTAGCAATTAAAACGGTCTCGTCCCTTCCGAAACACGAGTAAACATTATTTGGCTTTTCGAGAATTACGTCAGTCTTTTCTGGGGAAAGGGCAGATGCGCGGACCTGGCCTGATAAACAGAAAAACTCGTTTCGTTCGTAATTTTTGTTTCTTTTTTTTTTTGTTGTTGCTGTTTCGAACCGTTTTTCATACGAGAGTTGGATTTCATCGTAAAGTCTATTCATTCCAAGGGTGAAGATCGTTTGATTCTATCGATTCCAAGTGAGAATCATCCGCAATAACGGTACCACAATCAACGGCGCTAATTTACCCGTTCCGCTGAGTTACGCTGTTGGCCAGGCCAGCGTTGGTCTGCGTTTTCGCGAGAGGCCCTTTTATTTGTTTTCCGACGAAAGTTTTTGGTGTTTTGTCTCTCTTGCAGTAGGTGGTAGAGTCTATCGGTGTCGAGCTAACGGACCAGCCTATAGGTCTCGTCGCCGTTGGTAATTCTATGTGATTAGGATTGTCGAAGCTGGTCCCGATTTCCGGGGGCACCGGATCATCGTCGCCTTCACCGGCCAACGGATTGTTCGTAACGCGGACCTGAAAAACGGTATTTTTAGCATATCTCTATTTTCGCAGTCTTTTTACGACGGTACGAATGTATACGGAGCGATCATACCTGTTGCGGCGCACAGGCGGCTCGTTCGAGAGTCGCACGACCGAGCCAGACCCAATCATGAGCGTTGGTCGTCGATTCCCGAGGTCTCCGACCCGAGGCGAATTGACTCGCGGCAGCTCTGGCCCTCGCGGCTCCCAGAACCGGCAGACTCGGCAGCGGTGAATCGCTCGGCTGGGGCTTGAACTTGCTCGCGTAAACGACGCAGGAAACCACCGAAACGACGATACCGAATGAAAATACAGCTAGGAGAAGGTACATTCCAATTTCGAGTGGCGTCATGTGAGAATCACCGTGATGATGTCCTCCGCCTCCGATTCCACCTGGAAAAATCGTTTCCCTTTTTTATCGCCGGTTCTTTTTTTTTCTCGTTTCTCCAACTGAATTTGGAACTGTATCGAAACGCGAGTTTACCGATTATAATATCGTGTAAATCGGGCGATAATTCCCGGCCGGTTTTTCGCTCGCGATGATGATGCGAGGAGCCACCCTGGACAGTACCGCCGCCATCGTTCTGAACGAATTCGGGCCGATGGGGAAGATCGCCCGTGGTGAAATCCACCTCGACGTTGGCCGAAGCGGTAGCGAGAGCGGGCGCGGGTACGTTTGACCTCGAGGAACCTTTGGATCTTCGACCCCCGCTCGGTGGTAACCGGCAAACGTCCGCTAGTTGTAGGGTAACTCGCAACAAATCTCCGCGGCCCTCCCCGACCGCGATCACCCGGGGATGGTGGGCGGCGACCATCGGCGCGAACGCTACCACTTCCGGATCCAAACTCTCGACGATCAAATGATAATCGCTCACCGCTACTTCGCGCAACGGAGTCCGAGTATTGTCCGAGAACTCTATGTCGATGTCCAAAAGTCCTTCCTGAAAAAGGAAAAAGAGTAAGGCCATTATTTAGATTGACTCTTTTGAAATATATGCTGGAGTTTCAGTTTTTATTCATTTCTGAGTCTAAGTTTGGGTTTGTTCGTGTTTATTGTGAAATTTATTGTTCTTCAACCGTTATCTATTCTTTCAATCAATATTTACTCGAATTTACTCCAATTAATTCGTTATGAATTTTCATATCAGCAGTTCATAAGGAAATCTTTTATTTTTTTGACCTTCGATTGTCTTCCCGCTGCAATAGAATGCAAAAGATCCGTATAGCTATGGGATCTTAAAAACGAATCGATTAATCATGAATCGTCAGTGAGGTATGGAATTTAGGTCACGTGGCATAAAAGGGAAACAACGCGATACGCGAGGCTCTCGAGGTTGGTAAAATCGATTCGGGTCAACGACACGCAATCTCGAGACGACCGGCGAATGTTCGTCTCGCTCGCGTTAAGCGTGGTGGTGATCCACACGAGCAACCCTCCGACGAGAATTACGTCGCCGGCGTTGCATACGTCGGGTCGCACTGTACATCGTACCAAGAATTTCCGGGTTTGTACTTTAGCACGAAGGGATATTTGTCACCTCGAATACCAGTCCAGTTTTACCAACTTCCAGCCAACAGCCATAATCGCATTTTCACGAGAGAGGGCTCAAAAATGACGGGTCATATTTTTCGATCAACAAAACCCAAACAGATCCAAGCTAACCGAACGAGACCCAAATTCGGATCAAAGTTTGACCTTCGCTGGGAGGAAAATTGGTTTTATCCCCGAGCCGTGAAAACGGTCGACGATCGTCACCTGATATTGGGCGGTGAGTCTCCTCGTGACGAAAGTTTTCGCGACGTATCCGTTCTCGATTACCGAGTCCGGGCTGATGGTGAGTTGCAAGCCGGAAACGACTTTGACGGCGAGTCTAGTGATCGTAACGCGATCGTTGCCGACGCGAATTTCTTTGGCTCCGATAACACGACCGGTGATCGGTGAGAGTACTTGGACCTCGGTGCGTCCAACTCCCCGTCCTTGAACGATGCGATCTTGGAGGAGAATGGCGATGCGAGGATCGGAAACGCGGAGCAATCCAACGACGAGATCGGTGACGCGTAGCCAAGTACGACGATTGACGAAGTAACTTTCGCGTCCGGAGTCGTGACCAGCAGCGAGAAATTTTGCGTGAACCTCGACCGGGCTCTGCTGAAATCGTAATCGGCAATTCGATTGAAGAGGGCTCCGATCGATCGAATTAACGACGTCCCAACGTTCGTCACCCCGAAATCGCTCGGCGTCGATCTCGTCCGCCTCCTCGTCATCGTCGCGCTCCTCCTCGTCGTCCTCCTCGATCACCTGAGAATTCCTTCTCGAGCGCGAACTCGAGCTCGTCGTTGCTCCCGATCCGTCCTCCGTTTCGTTCGCCAAGCTTCGCTTGTTCTTTTGCAACGAATGTCCCTCGGGAACTCGCCAACCCTTCACCTGGCTCAAACGCGAATCACCGACCGTAACTTCCAACGGGAATTCCGGCATCCATACCGTGAAACGCGCCAGACCGGTGTACGTCCCGTACTTAACGAGAACGGACGCGTTGCTCGAGCCACGTATCTCCGAACCGTCCACGTATACGCTGCTGCACGACGACGAGACCTGCGAAAAAACAAACGAAACGATTCATGATCCTAGTTGCCATTCTCTTTTTCCCCCGATCCGTCCTTCAAATATCATTCGTCACGACTCGATTATTCCTCGTTTATCGATCGTTTCGCGTTACTGACAAAATCTCGGCTTCAAAATAGCTAGAAAAGTTGAAAACGTTCGTCGCGAGTAAGATCTCGTGTTTCTCAGTGTTTCGTTGTATACTCTCAGTGTTGCGAACTCCCCGTAGACGCGAGTCGAAATAAACTTCCGGTCGGTGGGAAAATAAGTCTTCGAGAAGGAAACCCGAAGTTTTGGAGAAAGGAAAATCTACACAGGAGTAAAGTTGAGGAATGAAACGTCGGACGAAATCCGGGAAGACACGTACACGCGTTTCGAGTATCCGCTCGGATAACTTCTCGGATACTTACTTTGAGAACGCTCTCGTCTTCCGAATGACACGACGACTGGAGCGTTACGTCAGCCACGGTGCCGGCCTGGCTCACGATGAAAACTTTCATTGCTTGGGACACTTGGCGACCCGTCAGGACAGCCGTATTCATCACCTCCCAATTCTGCAACAATGCATCAAAGCGGATCAGAAAAGTGTTCCCACTCGGGTCGTGGATCGTCGAACCTTCCGCGAGAGGCACTTGCTTGCGATTTAAGTTATAAAACACCGCTTTAACGAACAAACTTTTTTCTCGATTCGACATCTCGCCGATTTTCGATAAAACGTTTTCGCGGCTGATTAACATTCAGCCCCAATGTCCCTAAATCTTCTGATGTTCCAATGCCACCATGAAAAAGGAAACTCGCGCTTGGAAGCACCGCAGTCACCAAGTTCATACCGGAAGAACATAATTTCCAGGGCTTTCCCCAGAGTTTTTCCTACTTACGGAAGCCGATAACTCACACATTGGTTAGTAGGCTTCGTGTTTGTAATGAACGCGTTATCCTCGAAACTTCGGGGCAAAGATTTACAGAGAGAAGTCACTCGGCGTGTTCTTCGTTGCGCACTCCCACGACGGGCCATTTAATTAAAAACTTTGCCCCTTATTCACATATACGAGAGAGCGAGAGAAACAGAGATGGAGAGGGGAAAAACGGAGGAACGTCTTTTCGAGCTCCAGCGCAATTACGCTGCCGTTTGTTCTGGGCCTCTCCCGCTAAAAAAAAAAAAACAAAACAAAACAAAAAATTATCAAGAGGCGCGAGAGCTCGCGCTCTCTCGGTTCCCGAGAGTTTCCAACGAGTTTTCTCGCAAGGGATATCTGCAGTGGATTTCGAAGCCTGGTCATCTCAAGCCCGAGTTACAAAATTAAGAAACGAATTAATATTCAATCGTTCCACCTATTCTTCTTTGGTTTCCTCCCTCTCTCTCTCTCCTGTCTTTACCAACGTCAGTATTTTCATCAGCTTTCGAATACCACGGGTAACAACGATGATCCCTCGACCTACGAACTCTCCGTTCGATAATTAACTGCAGCTTCCAGACCTAGCAGGATTAATAATATTTCTCTATCAAGAAAAATATAAATATTGAATTATTTAAATGAATATTTAATTAACCGTGAGCAAAGAGTGAAAGGTACTCTTTGCTCACAAGTTTTATTCGTAACACAATCAAATGTTGGCGAAATGAAATTTGGCTCGCGTTGATTCTGAAATTTCTACATTAAACCTCCATTTTAAAGGACGTCCCTTGGGTGGCAACAGTCAGCCGATTCTATCGTATTCAACGAGAGCGAAGAAAAACTACAGCAATTTCCGATACCGTCAGTTTCTCCCTAAATCCCTCGGTGGCGATGCGAGGCAAACGTTAGGCAGGCCGAGTAGAGGTACTCTGGTCACAGGTGCCTACATTCGTTCTCTACGTCTACCTCTATAGTTGTGATTCTACCGAGCTCCCCGAAGATCCGGCCAGATGTTCACTGAACGATGAGAACCATCGACCACCCATCACTGTGAGGTTTTCGAGTATGGATTTATGAAGGAGCACCGAGAGCGTGCTGGAGAAACGTCGGATATATACAGGGTGTGGCGTAAACAGTCATCCACTGTTAGGGATTCGATACACCGTACAATTAACTATTTTAACCATTTTTATACAGGGGTTTCAAAGACAAAAAAAAATATATAATTCATTAAAAATGATTTTTTTAATGGATTGTGTTTTATTTACGCCACGTCCATTTTTCACTATTGATCTATTATTCCGAAGCATACAACAGAAATCAAAATGAAAAAACAATGGTTATTGTTGAAAATACAGCCAAATTTGTAACGAAATATTCGGAAATCGTAAAAAAAAAAAAAATAACAAAACATATTTGGGTTAAGTTTGACTGTTGAAAACTACAGCCAAATTCGTAACAAAGTATTATAAAATCATTAGAAGAAAAATAAAATAAAAATGTGGACAAAAGTGATTAAAATAGTAATATGTAATAGTCAACTATCGGGTAAATTACATCCTTAACCGTCAAAGAAATAAAAAAATATTTGGATAAAATTTTGCTGTTGAAAACTACAGCCAAATTCGTAACAAAGTATTATAAAATCATTGAAAAAAATAAAATAAAAATTTGGACAAAAATTGTTGAAATAATAATATGTAATAGTCAACTATCGGGTAAATTACAAAAAAATATTTGGATAAAATTTTGCTGCTGAAAATACAGCGAAATTCGTAACAAAATATTATAAAATTGTCAAAAAAATAAAATAACAATTTGGATAAAAATGATAAAAATAATAATATGCTATAGTTAACGATCGGGTAAATTAAATCCTTAACCGTGGACCACTATTTACGCCGCACCCTGTATATACATCTTCATATTTCGTTTTTTCATTGGTCATCGATTCATTTAATCGATTCAAGCTCGAGCCTTTTTACTTTTTCATTCGTAACGAACATTTTCGAATTTTGAATAATTTTCTGAATCTTTTTTTTTTTGAGGGGCGATTGATCAGTGTTACGCAAAAATCCAGATGCAATTGATGATGTACATTTGGCAAATCCTAATTGACACGTTTGGTCCTTCGAGTCTTATCTGCTCTTTAAATCCTGAGAAAAAAACAAACGAGAAATTGAGCGGAGGACTGGGCGTGTTCAAGCAGCGTTCATGGATTTGTGTGTACAGTTGCACTGGATGTGTATTAAATTGCGTGCTGTTGATGCCTCGAACGACGATTCACAGACCTCGTAACCATAACGATAACGTACCCTCGACGTCTTCGCAGAGATCTGTTCAACATCGTTCGATCGACACGCGTCGAAACAATTCCTCGATTGATTTTTTTTCTCTCTTCGAGTCTGAGATTTTGATGAATGCTTTAATTTTAAGTCTGAGTCAACTTCAACGGATTTTTTAACGCGATGCTTAGAATGGGAACGAAGCGATGTTTCTTTCTTATTCCAATCTTTATTAGCGAAACGATAAATATCCAAAGAGAAAATTTTACACTCCAATTATGACACTCCGAACAGTTCGAAAAAAGTGTACCTCAATGAAAAATATTGTTTTCGTTAATTTTTTCATTTTCGCAATTCAAAAGCTGTTCAATTCAAATTCCGAGGACATTAAATTTGCATCGAGAACACGTGAGAACTGTCAAGTGATTTTCATCGCCAGTCGAAAAAAAAAAAAATATATATATATATATATATATATATATCGTTCGATAAAAAAACGAATTTTCGTGATCCAACGACGAGAGTTTGAACGTAACGCGTTTCGTTAATATTAAAAGGATTCTCGCGTGTTTCGCGATAATTGGAGAATTTAAGGGAACCGCATATTTTAATGAGTATCGTTTTATTGCGGCGAGAGGAAAACTCGGCTCGCATAAAATATTCAATGTAGCCCCGAGAGCAATATCGATTTACAAAAGGGACCCGGAGACTGCGAAATGGAGCACTATCACTATAAATACGTTTTGCCCGGGCTTCACAAGATAATTCCATATCTACAAAGCACACGCAAAGTCCGCCGTTTGGTCCTGTTCCTCCTCGCCCTGTTCATCCGAATAATTGAGGGAGCCCAACTAGCCGCTCTCGTTTCCCTAATACAATTGCCCGCGCATAGCCTTCGAACAATTACGTATTCCCATCCTCGGGAAGTCAAAATATATTCTTCGATTAATTTTTCGGCCGATTGGAATCGCCATTTCGCGGTTACGAGCGTTCTTTTTTCCTTCACCGACCAGTGGAAAGAAAGGAGATCACTCAAGTACAAAAAGAAAAAAAAAATCCATTTTTCGAGCGGAGTTTTTCGAAGTTTTCTCGGAAACGGCTGAACTTGTGAAGTTGAAATTTGGACGGTCGATGCCTGATATCAGGGCGAAGGTCCCGATACTCGGCGATTTTCGTTATCACATCGGCAAGTCAAGTTTATCGTGATATTGATGCGACGTTGGATGTTTCTCACCTTTGAGATTGGAAGAACAGCTTGGATGTCGTCCTTTTGGATTTCCAGTCTGGCTTGGAGTTTCCTCCTCTCAACGTGGGGTCTACGATGGTGATGTTGCTGCTGCTGTTGTTGCCTCTCGGCTTGAATCTCATCTCCCGTTTGTCCCGTTCGAGGCTGAACGTTGGAATCCCCTTCGAGATCGTAACGAACGTTCCAAGCGATGCGACCACCGTCCCAGTTGCTGCTACCAGCACCCTCCTCGTTTGCTTCCAACAGCATCGTCATGATCTCCTCCGCCGAGCTGGAAACGTTCGATGTCTCTTATTTCACGAATTGTACGTTGTTTTTTTTTGTTTGTTTTTTTTTTCAAGGTTATTTTTTCAATTCAGAGCTTTCGTGTAAGTTTTGCCTTTTCGAGGAATCCTTGTTTTATTCGCTTCGGCCTTGAAATGTTTTCAGGAGAAATGATTTTCTTTTGGGTCGTTCGTGAATTTTTCGTTTAGACGTATCCATGAATTGGCTTACGCGTTCGACGACTGCGGCGAGTTGTCCCTTCGTCTTATCGTGAACGTGGCAGCTGTGTTCTTCGCGTTTATGTCCGAATTGAGAACCCAATGGGGACTGCTCGGTGAAGCGTCCAGTATCCTTATCCCCGATTTTACTTTCGCTCTGAATTTTGAAGAAACATTATTTATTGTATCGTCATTGCAGACAATTGCTATCGTAAAATTTGTAATATTTAAACTAATTTTATAAATTTCGAAAATTTCGAAAATTCATAAAAATTTCATAAATTTCGCAAATTATTTCGAAAATTCATAAAAATTTCATAAATTTCGCTAATTATTTCGAAAAATCATAAAAATTTTATAAATTTCGCTAATTATTTCGAAAATTCAT
>JAPYZI010003871.1:0-21871 GCA_030523105.1 Ophioninae sp. A BG-2022a | reverse complement strand
TAATGGCGTTGGATTCGTATCGATATCTCTTATAGTTTCCCCGGAAAGTCCACTCGAAAAATCGCAAAAAAAGAGGCAAAGGGGTATGTATGGAAAAATCTGCAAAAATCGATGGACCAACTTTGAAATTCTGCCAAAAATCGGAAAATTATCGGATTTTAATGATTAAAAAATCATTTTGAAGAGAAAGTCATACCGAAGAGATTGAGCGCAAAGTGGAGTGGCAAATCCGAAAGGAAAAAAAGTTATCCATGATTTAGTAAAAAAAACTTTTTTCCCCCAAAATTCCAAAAAAATGTTGGATTTTTAATATTTTTTTTATTGGTCCATTTCGACCACTTTATCCCCTGAACACGAATATACCAGTTATTTCCCCAAAAACTCAAAATTTCCATGAAAAAATTGTAAAAAACTTCTAAAATCACGACGCAAAATCCCAAAATTGTCATTACCGACGTAACGAGGTGGCGCGTCAAAAGTTTTCAACCTGTTCGTCATTCCCTCAAGAATTTGATCAAGAGTCTTTAAACTTACGTAATTTCTGTGTCTTCCGCCGGATTTGATTTCTTTTCTTTTCTCTTATTACAGTTTAGATAAAAATACGAGTGAAGTTAGCTGCGCATTGTAAAAAAACTTCACAGATTTTGGTGTTGCGTATTCTTATCGGATGCATACTCCTGAATCAGGTTACCCGATTTGTAAAAACGAAAAAAAAAAAAAAAAGAAAAGAAGAAAACAGAATCGAAAATTTACGATCTTTTTTCCGAATCTCCAGCAGGGCCGTTGTGCTTCGAAACGGTTTTAACCTTTCGTCAAACTCCGGGCTAGTCTTAAAATCGAACCGAAGTGACGACGGGGATTTCACTGCAAAGATGGATGACGACGAAGAATCTGCACCGGTGACAACTGGCCCGGAAGTGGAGGAAGAAGATACGGATGAAGAACAAAATGAAGACGAAACAGGAAGTAATGTTGAAGAAACAGGTGTGACAGAGGAGGATGGAATGATTGAAGAAAAAGATGAAGAAGAAATAGAGGATGAAGAAAAAGGTAAAGAAGAAACAGAAGATGAAGAAAAAAATAAAGAAGAAACGGAAAATGAAGAAAAAGTTGAAGAAGAAATAGAGGACAAAGAAGAAGACGATAAGGATGAATATGAAGAAAAGGAAGGAGATCAGCTCGAGAAACCAAACCGAGTGGATAATCAACAAAATACAGGCTCGTCGTGGAATAAAACTCCACTGGCTAGAATGAACCTCATCGTAGGCATAATCCTCGTCCACACTGTTCTCATCAAAATCTCATAGATAGAATCGCTACCAACGAGCTGGCAAAATAATTTTGAATTTTTCTTCCTCCAACATTAATTTTCTCATTATTGGGCATATAAATTTGTTTTCTTTCTTTTTGGATTTTTGTAAGTGTACGAAAGATGCAACTTTTCATTCGTTCAGATCTTGTCTCCCACGGATTCTTCGCGATTTAGTTACAAACGTGGGGAACGCGAAGAGAAACGATGAATTCAAATAAACGAAGACTTTTTACTTGTCAAAATATTCGGTAGATTTTTGCATGTTTCTCTTCGACTTTGTACATTTTACAATCATTTGTTTTATTCGTGTTTCTTCACTTCAGTCTCTTCTAACGAAATATCCACATTTTTTTCAAACTTTTTTTCAATACATGAAGAGTATGGGTTAACTTCGAAATCGAAAATATTATCGCGAGCAGAACTCCCTAGTTGTTACTCGTATACACTTCTTTTTTATGCTTAAACATTATATCTTATATTTGTTATTTTTTAGATATATAACGTAATAAAGTTGATATAATTTAAAACGATACATAAAATTTGTACGTGACACGTGTTATTTTCCTATCGCGCAACGCAATTCCTATCGCAATATGAATATATTAAATATCGTCGAAAACTTCGATTATAATTATATATTTTATTTTTTTTTTTCCAGCGAATAAAAACTTTCACGCCGCGATGAATAACAAAAGCGTGATCAATATTCCATAGTCGTATTGACCTTTATTGATTTTTCGTTTTTTCTGCGCCGATCGAAATAACGTTCGCGCGTGTTTGTTTTTTGTATTTTTTTATACATAATTTTGCATCGTTGGGCCTAGTGACGTAACAGAATCGCGAAGTAATGTTTTTTCGCTTTTCTCTTAGTATCGACGAAACTATCAACAATGCACCAAGCGTCCCAACGGAATGCATCCCCAATGATAATAATTATAGGTATCCATCGATTTGCAAACTTCGGAATTTCAACATCCGCAGAATACTTTTTGTTTATTCTTCGTATAAAGGATAATTATTTCTTTCGCACAAGGAAAAAAAAAAAGATTCCTGAATTTCCGCTTTTGCTACAAAAGTGTTATAAAGAACAATGATTTGTTTCTTAATTTTTGAAAATACATAAATAAAAAGTTCGTCCAAAAACGAAACGCGCGTCAGGAAAGTCGCGTAAATTTGAAAAAAAAAAAAGAATAATAAAAACAACATTCAACAATTTTTGGTTTTGGTTGTTTGTGAAATTTTTCAACAGTTCTCAGAATCGTTTTAATCGATATTATGATTTTCTTTATTAATGCTGTTACTGTTATTCCTATATCTACTGTTTTTTATTATGAAATATGAAAAGTTGGAATAATCGATATTGTCGTTTTCTCGAGTTGGATCGTTGATAAAGTTTCATTAAATTCTAACGGAACGAAGAAATATCATCCGAAACATCGTGAAACGAATTAAAAACGAAATGCGTCGTTTGTAAAAAAGAAAATATGGCTTTTCCTAATGAAACCGGGTTAACGATGTTACACATATAAAAAAGATCTATCAAACAGGAAATCCAATTTGCTTGTATTATTACATATCTAACGAAACAAGAAAAAAAAAACAACCAAATATCCCATTTTATCAGGATATATGAACATTACACTAGACCCGTGATAAAATATTTGGTTGTTTTTGGTTCGTATATTGTACAACGTATTATCGGTATAAAAATATAACAAAATGAGTGTCAAAGTTCACGGGCAAGGATCCGGAACCGTCTACGAAAAAAAAAATATATATACGAAGGCAAGGAGCCGTTTTATACGAATAAAAATAGGCTCACGATTAATTCATTTAAGCTCTCGGTTTACCGTGACTAATAAATCGTTCCATATCCTAAAGTACAATAATTTTCATACATCCTCGAGTACAAATAGGTCTGCATTATTCTTGTTAATCCTACGTATAATATAAGACAAGAGCGAGTTGAAAAATTCGCCGTGATGTAACGTATAACGCTGCCTTTTATTTCCGGTTTCCACGTTTTTCTTCTTATTTTTTTAAATCATTATTTTCGTCCATTGGTCATTGGCCATTACCGCGCTTTTTCAAGCGCTTCTCCTTTATTATTTCTTTTATTTCTTTTCTTCATTTTTCTATCCGATTAAAAATGTATTCGATTTCTCATCGAGCGATTGCGTTGCTTGCGTTATTAGATATACACACAACCCGTTAATTCGAGCAGTTCGCATAGCCCGGTGTCGAAACAAAATTTGACCTTGAATTTTCAGTCGAGAAAAGTTGCTTTCGCGTCGCGAGAAATCTAATATTTATTCACCCCGATAACTCTGATCGGGGTTATTTGACACATGATTTCACTGGTGAAAATGACGAATAGCTTTTCGAAGATTTCCCCCCCCCCCAAAAAAAAAGTTATATGTTCGACTCTTTTCTCAACATTCGCTTCATCGACGAAAACAATTTCGCGAATACGCCTTGTATGAACTATGACTGGAAAACGTTGGAATAATTATATTCCCGAAATGACATTTGGCCCAATCGCAAATCAAGGATATACGCGACCGGTTATTGATGATTTATGAACGAAACGTTGAATTTGCATGAAAAACAAACGCGAAGGATTCCACAAATCTTTGTGTACGCAAGTGTCAATAGTTATAACGAGAATAGGGCGTGTTTCGCTTCATCACACAAAGTACATACTGTGTGATTGTACATGGGTGTACGCTTCTCGTAAAAACGAGAAAATTCAACGAGAGACGCACCACGAGCTCTCCGTTCCGCTTTGAACATTATTAGGAAAAAAAAATAGGTAATTATCCAGAAGTAAGACTCCACCTCCATTTTAGCGAAAGATTTTTTTTCCATCACCACTCTAGGGATATTTAGACCACGGAGGCTGAAATTTTTAATTATTTCCATAAGTTTTGAGGTTTCGAAGTTTAGCGAAAAATGCAATAAAATAATGTATTTTCGTATATTTCGAGGCCTAAACTGAGACTGAAGAGTAGGGGGATTTATAAATATGAGTCTTCCAGAATATACCCAAACACATACAACCTCATTACTTATGGAAATTATGAAGGTAATGTTTGGGTTTGTTTGGGTATATTCTGGAATGAAAATGGAATTAAAAATTACAGCCACCGCCGGCTAAACGTCACTAGTGGTGACTAATTAAAGTGATTCATGGCAACAAAAAAATCGCCCGCCAAAATTTAGGTGGAATTCTACTTTTTCATAATTACAAAAAAAAAACATTCCGTTCGTTTCACGTACGACTGTTCCGAGAGACGTGTATCAATTCCGATCAGAAATAAAGAGAAATTTCAATGCGGTATTTTTGATCGCCAGGGAGAAATAGAGAGAAAAAAAAATTAAAATTATTAAACGATAAAGCTCTTTTCGACGATCGCTCTACAAGTAGGGCGAAGTCAAAGTGAGTAAAAAAATATGGAAGATTTTCGAAATTGATTGAATTCTCCGTCGACCGTGGTAGTCGTAGGTAGGAGCTAGAACGATTCCGGTTTGTCGACAACTTTGAATATGTTCGATAGCTCGTCGACGAGGGTCTCGTAACGATAAGAGACACGAATATCCGGTACGTTGGTTCTCGTAATGTCATTGCCTGCCACACCTTCCTTCGTGTAATTCGGTCCCAGCCAATATTGCTTGCTCTGCGTCGAGAAAAGTAAAGAAGATTAGGAAATAAAAATCGAAACGTCAACCGATCGATCATCGTGAAATGAGCGACCGGAAAATTTTCGAAATAATGAAACCGACCCTTCGTGCAATTTTTTCTCGAAATTATCAACAATTTCGGGTTAATTTTTAATATATAAATTAAGTTTAAATAATTATCACGAAGTTTGGATACATTTTTAATATATAAAATATATTTAAATAATTATCAAGAAGTTTGAGTTAATTGTTAATACATAAATTATGTTTAAATAATTATCAAAAAGTTTGGGTTAATTTTTAATAGATAAATTACTTTGAATAATTATCAAGAAGTTTGAGTTATTTAAAATAATGAATTATCGAATAAAGAAATTCTGTAAAAATAATAAATTAACAAAAATTGTTCCAACCTTGTGAGGGAAACCACTCATCAGAACAGAATTTCTCGCGAGTTCGCACATGTCGCAAGAACTGAGTTTCCACACTTGGGCAGCAATGCTGTATTCCTCCATCAGAGGCTCCTGAAGAACGAACAAAATTTCATGAAAACCCATAATTTCTATGTATTGGAGGAAATAAAGGAGCAAAGAGAAAAGAGAGCAAGAAAAAAAGATTTCGACGAGAATCGTACTTTAGTGAAGTGAAATTGTAACGGATCATCCGTGGACAGGCTGATGCAGAGACCCCGAGCAAGATACTCCGGGAGTGGATTACGATGATAATTGAGGAACAACGAGTTGTTGCTGAGTGGTGACATGGCGATACCAATTTGCGCGAGATAGTAGAGGTATTGAAGAACCGGAACTTTTCTCAGAAGAAGTCCGTGAGAAATGTTCTCCGCCATCATGAAACCGCAGACCAAATGTTGAATGGGACCGGCTTCACCGCAATGCGGTCTCAGAACAAACGTGTTCATTCCCTGTTCCCTGAAATCGAAACAAACCCAAACAAAATTAATTATCTCGATTATATCGCTCGTAAAATAACATTTTTTAATAAATCAATCATTTTGTTTAATTTAAAATAATAAATAAATAAATCATAAATAATAAAACATAATAAATAATATAATTAATAATAAATAAAGAATAAAATTTAAAAATAAGTAGTAAAATGAAGATAAAACGTAAAATAATTTGATACTGAAAAACAGCGAGAACTTATTCAACGTCGTAAAAAAAAATAATCGAATTTGACTTACGCTCGGAAATGATTCAGCACCGTCATATTAGCAAACGTATAGTACTGATAATAACCGTACGGAGGATTTTCAATGTCGTTCCAGTCCTCCGGTGGACAAACGTCCTTGTCGAAGAGCGGATTTTCGGGTTTGCTCTCATCGTCTACGGAATCGAAACCTATAACCTGCGTCGAGACGATCAAAATCCAACCCCTTGATTAGAGAGTAATGAAGGAACAAATATTGCGCAATCGCCACCTGCTTATCTTTGTTATCGATCGATTTGCTTCATTGAGTCAAACTCTTTTTCTGTTGGAATTTATTCGAATGTTTTTGTTTTATGGAGTTACTTACGTATTGCAAAAATTTGTGGAGCTCCGGATGACTGTGAGGATCGTTCGTCGCCTCGAATAACGGCAAAAATATGTTGTTCAGGATCTCTTGGAAATTCGTCATCAATTTGTTCAGCTTGAATATATCGCTATTCGTGATATAAAAATTGCAGTTTTTATTAAATTAATTAAACAACAGATATCAAAATTAAAATTTTCACAGTTAAATCCAAAAACGACAAAGCACGTGTAAATGTGTATTTCAAGCGTAAGAAAGTAAAAAAAGAAATATTCATTCGGTGATTCCGCATTTTTTTTTTAACAATTGAAAATAGTTATTCGCCAAATTTTGTTTTAAGAATATTGTTTATAAATGTATAGTTATTTATAAAATTTATTTATACTTATTTATAAAATTTTCATGAAACGGAAATATAAAACAATTCCGAGTAAAATATTCATTTTGTGATTCCGCATTTTTTAAAACAATTAAAAATAGTCATTCGCCAAATTTTATTTTAAGAATATTGTTTATAAAATTTCCATGAAACGGAAATATAAAACAATTTTTAGGGAAACAAAAATCCAAAGAAAAAACAATATCCAAAATTGAAGATAACTTTTGTTAAATTTACTACGTACGATCTATACGAAAGTAAATAAAAATAATCGTGAGTTACTAACTAGAGCCGAGGTATTTGGATGAGCCAACGAACGTTGTCGGACGACACGTCACTCGTTATCGCCCATTTGGCTAATTTGTCCCATTCGTCGGGATTCTTGCCGTATATGGATAGCCTCAGCTCGGCGTTCTGATACTTCGACTCCTCGAGATCGCTCGCGACTTCTTTGATAATACGAGCGAAGTATTTGCCCTCGAGATAATTGTCCGTTTTAAGGAAAACCTCCCGAAGTCGACTCTCCCCTATCGGATTGTACTTAGCGTTGAACTTGTCGAATCTGTGAAACGTGTTTCTGTCCTGAAAATGAAAGGAAAAAAAAACACGCACACACGAGCTCAGTCGGTAAGTCAAGAAATATTGCAAGATCGCATTCTTCAGATCGATTTTTCTATTTACGACTTTTGACTCGAAAACGCGAAAAAAAATGGCAAACGCAATTTGAAAAATTAAATCGAAAATCAAAAGATTGTCTTTTTTTTTGAGAGGATCGTGAAATCATTAAAAGGTTTTCGAAATACCACGAGGAATAATAATAAAATGAAAAATAAAATAAAAATAAGATTTAAAATATGTAAATATATAATAATAAAAATTAAATAAATAGAATGTTTCGCCAGCAGGCAGAATATTATCATTTATTCCAAGTGTGTGTATTTTTTTTCAAATGTAATTCAAAAAAGCAACGAAAAATATTGAAGAATCATCGATAAATGAAAAACGCGAAATTAGGAAAATAAAAGCGTTGAAGTTGACTCACCGCGTGAACATCGAGCATATCAACACTGAGATCATAAGTGGTGAGATTCATGGATTGAAAAACTTCCTGGAGGGTCATTATTTCGCCGCTTTTGGAGCACGTTACGACTTCGGATGCGTGATTTTTGAGGGTTTTCTTGATGAATCTCAAAAGGTGTTTCTGGTTCATGCAAGAAGCGGCGTGAATGTGTGTATCGACTTTTCGTATGTTGTAAAAGTCGCGATGAGGAACGGCCTTCTGGCTAGCCAGTTCGCGCAATTCGTTCAACAAAACGTGCAGCTGAAATTTTGAGAGGAGATAGCTGAGCCTCCTGTAGCAAAACGATTTTAGAGGTCCGTCGGCGATCATCGCACAGAGGAGGTTCATGTCGCGCACGAAAGTACCGAGATCCGGATACGAGTAAGGCAGGGGCTTTTTGTTCGCGAGATCCTCAGCGTTTGCGTATACGTTGAATACACCGTTCAACGGCGCTATCTTGTAATTCTTCGATTCCGGGAATTCGCACTCCCACGGATCTCCGCGCGATGCTGGCGCGTGCACCGGATGATCTGCGCAAAAAACGAAACGAAATAAATATGAGACGAGACAAAAATATCACACAGCGGTCAATATTGTCAAGCCAAACAAACAAGGATACCGAATGTAATGAAATTTGGAAAATTATTTTAGTTTTATTTTTTTTTTCTTCTCTGATCGGTTGGACCAGGATGATCGAAGTTGGAAATTCGTGGGTCTCCCGGAAATCGTTCAAAAGATAATGAATCATTGATCCATCGGGCATTCTTCACATTGGATAAAATCGACTCATCCATCAACTTTGGGTACAAATACCCAATGGGGTAACCTGGTCTAACGGTACGCAAACGCCAAAAGCTGTGAAATTTTTTTACGATCCGCGGCTAACTTCGATCGAATTTTTATGTAAACTGAAATTAGAGATCGATTTTTATTCAAATTTGGATAATTTGATATTCAAATTTAGAAAACTTTTTATTCAAATTTGGATAATTTTTTATTCAAATTTGGAAAACTTGAATAAAAAAAATGCGGAATCACAAAATAGATATTTCTTTTTTTTACTCGGAATCGTTTTATATTTCCGTTTCATGGAAATTTAATAAATAACTATAATAAATATTATAAATAAGTATAAATAAATTTTATAAATAACTATACATTTATAAACAATATTTTTAAAATAAAATTTGGCGAATAACTATTTTCAATTGTTTTAAAGAAATGCGAAATCAAAGAATGGATATTTGTTTTTTATTCAAATTTGGAAAAAGTTGTTATTCAAATTCGTCTGATAGTTTCATAAATAACAGGAGTGGAAAATTGAATTAAAAAAAGAAGAAATACTACAAAAAAATGAATTATTTTTATACTGGCAGCCCAAAAGAACAAACCTACCTGCAATAGCCATTCGGTCGTCGTGCTGAACCTCATCGTCGAGATTCAATGGTCTCTTGTCCGCTGTTCTCAAGAATCTCGATGTAATGGAGGGAAAGCTCTGCCTTGAATTGTTCATGTATTTCTCACGTATCGCCAATGCTTGAACCAACATTTGCGACGCTTGTTGCAAATCTTCCAAAGGCACCTGCATCAGCCAACGTGAAGAAGAAAAAACATTTCGACATTCTTATTACAATCCAAAGTAAAATATTTAAATGTATCGTAAACTTTATAAAAATAATGCTCATTTCGAAGATACAAAAATAAAATCTTGTATATAGATATATAATTACACTTAAAAATTAAATCGAATTTTTATAATTCATTAAAAATGAAATATTCCATACGTAAATAATCTGACACCGTCGGAGTGTCAGATTAATCTGACACTCTGACGGTCAAAGTTCCGCTCAAATCGATCTCTACATCCGATTATCAGTGATCCGTTTTACCCCAAAATCTTCGAGGACTGCAGGTATCGAATATTAAGGCCTCGGTACTATTTTATGTAAGAGACTCCCTTCAAGGGTTTCATTCCCGTAGCTTCGTCGTTCGAGAAAGATCGTCGTTCGAAAAAAAAAATGCAAAAATTCGATGTGGGAAAATTATTTTCAAAAATTATTTGGAAATAAGAAAAAATAATTTAAAAATCCACAAATTCGATGTAGAAAAATTATATAAAAATTTTTTTTGAAAAATAAAAAATAAAATAATTAAAAAATGCAAAAATTTGATGGGGAAAAATTATTAAAGTTTTTTTTTTTTTTTAATTAAAAAAAGCAAAAATTCGATGTGGGAAAATTATTTAAACATTTTTTTGAAAAATAAAAAATAAAATAATTTAAAAACGCAAAAATTCGATGTGGAAAAAATATTAAAAAATTTTTTTTGTAAAATTACGAAAAAAATTAATGAAAAAATTAAAAATTTGAAGAAAAAAGAACTCACCCCCGAGGTATCCTCCCCGGAAATGGAGACCCTCTGAAAATGCGGCACGAAGTCATTCTCCTCGAGGGTAAAGGAATGCTCGATGTCATCGGGTACTCCTGGCCCCAACGAGGGCTCGTAATGACTTCGACGCTCCTCGAGATCCTTCGCTGCCCTGGAACAGCACAATTATTTTCTTTTTTTCTCGCGATTGCACACAAGATTATGGAAAAATCAGTTCGACCAATAGAAAGTGGGAAAACCCGCGGTGGTTAAGGGCCTGAGCCTGTACTCGGATGGGTGACCGCTCGAAACGAATAAATTTATAATTATCATAATCGTAAAATCAGTAATGTGCTATCATTATAATAGTTAAATCATGAATCTGTTATCGTCACAATCGTAAAATATATATTATTCCTATTAAATTATATATTATTTATTAAAAATAATATATAATTTATAAATTATAAATTATATATTATTGCTATTTTGATAACTGTAAAATGTATATAATTAATATTATCATAATACTAAAATATGTATTATCGCTATAATAATAATAATAATAATAATAATAATAATATATTATTGCTAATATATTTAACTATTTTGCATTTCTCACGTTTCAGAAATAAAGCGAAAACATTTCAGATTTTATTTGCAATTTTTCAGGTTTTCGCTCTCAATTAATAAAGCTTCTGATAAAAAATACTCTCATTTGGATAATAATACCACATATATCATCTTCCTCTCCTCATTCTTTGTATTTAATAAAAAAAAAAAAAAAAACTTTTTAATTTAAAAGAAAAATAACTGCGATAAAAAAAATAACCTTATAATAAAAAAAAATAACTCAGTGATAAAAAAAATAACTTTTTAATAAAAAAATACATAATTCTATGACGAAGAAAAATAAATATCCGATAAAAAAAAAAAAATCCGAACTCTTTAATCCAGTGAATCACCCAAAATCCCAATTCCCCTATTTTGATTGCTCGACTATTTTGATTCTCCGAATTTCGCGAATTAAAAAAAAAAAAACAAAGGAAAGTTCGAAAAAAAAGAAGCTTAAGAAAATTGGATATCCACGAGTTGACGGGGAACGATCCATATGTGAGCGCAATGTCACCTCGTTCACGCTCTACCCGTACCGTTCAATTACCTTAGTAGTAAACTATTGTCCCTTTGCCAGCGTTTCGAATCGATAGCGCACGCGAACATGTTTCGTCCTCTCTCTCTCTCTCTCTCTGTCTATCTCTCTTCCGTTCTCAAACTCGACGATTTCAACAACGAGGTGGAATCTTCGCAAACTTGATTGGTTACGAAATGAGAAACGAAAAAAATAAATAAACACTTCCCAGCTGCGACCAGACGAAATGTCAATTGGGCCTTTGACCCTGATACGAAAAACTCGTTCCCACTTTGCAGGTTTTCGCTTTTCACGTTTCGCGACACACGTTTCGTTTATACGCGACGTATGAGATCAAGAGTTCCTGCTCAAGGCTATTCTTACGAAGACATTCTCGTAAGGATTTTCGTGATCACCAGCAGCGTCGTTATCGTTTAATAATTATACATTTTTATTTATATATTTATTTAATATTACTATAATAATAATTATTATTATTATTATTGATAATTAATATGTTTAACAATGATAATTATCAACCGTAATTTTCGTAATCAGCAGCAGCATCATTATCGTTTAATAATTATGAATTTTTATTTATTTATTAGAAATAAATAGTTATCAATAATAATAATATTTATTATTATTATTATTATTATTGGTAACTATTTATTTCTAACAATGATAATTATCAATCGTAATTTTCGTAATCAGCAGCAGCATCATTATCGTTTAATAATTGTGAATTTTTATTTATTTGTTTATTTTATTAGTATAATAAATATAGTAATATTTATTATTACTATAATAATAATAATTATTATTATTATTATTATTATTAATAATAATAATTAATAATAATAATAATAATTATTATTATTATTATTGATAACTATTTATTTCTAACAATGATAATTATCAATCGTAATTTTCGTAATCAGCAGCAGCATCATAATCGTTTAATAATTATAAATTTTTATTTATATATTTATTTAATATTACTATAATAATAATAATAATAATAATGATTGATAATTATCGTGTTTGATAATAATAATGATAATGCGATTTGACAATTACAGAACAACCGTTCGTATCAGCGCTAAGCTGTATCACCATAAAACTTTTGACAACCCGTAAAGGCACTTTTTTTTCGTAACGCTTTTTTTTTTTATCGCTCCTTCGGTTATTCCGTATCCGCGCACTCTCCCATCTCGCCGACGAGTGAGAATATCGATGTTTTGTTTGTTTTTATTTTCGTTTAAAAAAACATTTTTTTTTTTCGTGTTTTTTTTTTTTTTTGTTTTTTTTTTCTTGTTTTTATCGTCGACGAACTCTCGCGCGTATTCCGTGAAGAAATAGAAGAAGCACGAATATTTCCAATTTTCCGGACCCGTGCGCGTTCATTTGCGCGTTTCTTTATTTCGTCTCTCTTTCTTCCCTCTCTCTTTCTCTTTCTCTCGGTCCCCCTATTCGCCCACTTGATCGCGGGTTACTCGTACGAGCGAATTTGCGAATGGCCGTCCATTCTGGCGTATCGAGATGTCCACTTTTGTATCATGCGAGACAATTTTCAATGCAAACGCGTTTCTCTTTCGAACGACGAATAACAAAGGCGAGAGAGAGAGAGAGAGAGAGAGAGACAGATAAACGGCAGTCTTCGTTCGTTTTTTTTTTTTTTGGAATTTCGCAGTAATTTTTCGAGCTCGCGAATTTTCGCGACACGGAGCGATCCTGTCGTGCCGACGCTGCGGAATAAACTGACATCGGCCACCGGTTGCCACCCCTCGTTCCATCGGGTCTTCGGTAGGTCCCCCTTACAGCCCCTGCCCCCTCCCCTTCCTCATTATTTTCTCTGATACCATATTCTTTCTTTGTCTTTATCTCTCTTTCTCTCTATTTTACGTACTTCGCTTTCTTCTTATCGTTACGCATGATTTCATCATCCAGAATTGTTTATAATTGTTTATATAAAATTAGAGGTCATCCAAGGTCATCCGAGTTCATCCGATCGATACGTTTGATATAATATATTTTTTCGTCAATTGTATCGTTACTTTGTTCATTGTTGAATATAGTTGGTTATTGTTGAGCTTAAATGTTTGTTTGTTTTTTTTATTTTTTTATTAATTACATATTGTTTATAATTATTAACTTAGTAATAAGTAAATTGATTAATAATAATTCATTATTTTCGTATTATTTTTTACTTTGTTTATTATGTTAATTTTATAATAATGACTATTGTCGTTGTTGTTGTTAAAAACATTATCATCGTCATCGTCATTATTGTTATTGTTAGTATTAGCCTCTATTTTTCTTTTCTCTGTTTACGAAATTGATCATTAATCGTAATTATTCGCTTGAGGGTATAACGAAAGTATGAATAAATCATCATCGTCGTCGTCATCGTTATCACGATCATCTCGGATATCTCGTTCTTCGCCAAACACGTCGCTCTCTGTCCGGCGAAAAGTCAGCACATCTATCTGCCTCGATTTATCCCTTTTTTTCTCACACTCCTCGTCTCTCTTTAATTGCCCCCTGCGCGACGGTCCTTCGGATTTAGAATTTCTGTATATTTGGAAATTTTCGAATTTTTACAATCTTTAGAATTTCTAGCATTTAAGAAGTTTCAGAATTTTGGAAGTTTTGGAATTTTAGTATTTTAAAAAATTTTAGAATCTTAAGTATTTTTAGAAATTTTAGAATTTTAGAATTTTTGGAAATCAAAGAAATTTTAGAGTTGGAGATTTTTTAGAAATTGACGAATTTTAGAAGTTTAGAATTTTAGAAAATGAAAAATTTTAGCATTTTGGGAATTGAAAATTTTAGAATTTTAGAAATTGAAAAATTTTAGAATTTTAGAAATTTTATAATTTTTATAATTTTCAGAATTTTCAGAATTTGTAGAATTTCTAGGCTTTTTAGAATTTTCGACGAAGTTTTAGAATTTAGAATTTTTGTATAATGGACGATTTTCGCGTATTTTTTCTTCCATTTTTTAAATTACTTTTTTTTTCTTGATCCAGAGAACGGCGTCGAAGGAAGAAAATGGATCGTCGGAAGGATTGAGATTACTGATAACTTTAGGCTCACGTTGAGATTGAACGGAGCTATAAATTGGACCGAAAGAAAGCGACGCGAGCTTTTGTTGAAAAGGCTTGTTCAACGCGAGCACGGAACTCGCAAGGTCAATACAGCTGGAACGGAGATTTCGAAGCTGAGCGTTGAGGCGAGATGTAAACTTTCTTGGAAGCACGCTTGCGCTCAACTGTACCAACAAAAATGGTCGCAATTGCAGAGAACGTGGTTAGGCTCTGACACGCGAAGAGAATGCGGAGAGTAGCTCACCTTTGCACGAGGATGAATATTTTTTTATTTGAATTCTATGAAATTAAACATTTTATTATATTCGCCAACTGTTTGGTTTTGTTCGGGTTGATAAATAAATAAACCCAAACAATTGGAGAATATAATAACATTTTCAATTTCAAAGAAATTCAAATTTCAATTTGAAACAAGCTCGAATTGTTTGGGTTTATCGAACCCAAACAAGTTTTATTGTAATAAACCCAACGTTTATTCGCAACGTAAACCGAAACGATCAAACCCAAACAAACAATTTGAGAATATAATAAAATTTTCAATTTCAAACAAACTCAAGTTTCAATTTCAAACTGAAATTTTAATTTCGAACAAACTCAAATTGTTTGGGTTTGTTTTAGTTTTCTAAACCCAAACAATTGTTAGTTTCGTTTCCTAAACCCAAACAATTGTTAGTTTGGTTTTCTAAACCCAAACAATTGTTAGTTTGGTTTTCTAAACCCAAACAATTGTTAGTTTGGTTTCCTAAATCCAAACAAGTTTCGTTTCCTAAACCCAAACAAGTTTCGTTTTCTAAACCTAAACAAGTTTCGTTTTCTAAACCCAAACAAGTTTGGTTTCCTGAACCCAAACAAGTTTCGTTTTCTGAACCCAAACAAGTTTGGTTGTAAAGAAAACCAAAAAAAACCCAAACAATTTGGCGACTATGACACAACGTTCAATCAATATTGTTTTATTATCGAAATCGTAATATTATTCATAGAATTCATCATTAAAACAGATTTCCATTTGAAATTTTATTTATCGTAGAATTTAAATATATAAATATATATTTATTACGAATATATAAATATATATATTTATAATCAAATATATATTTGTATATATTTTTTAAAACATATATATATATATATATATATATATATATTCCCTATAATATATTCCCTATAAATATATATTTAAATATATAAATATATATTTATAGGGAATCAACGTTGACTCATTATCCTTTGGTATCAGAATCAAAAAAAAAAAAAAAAAAAAAAAAAAAAAAAAAAAAAAAAAAAAAAAAAAAAAAAAAAAAAAAAAAAAAAAAAAAAAAAAAAAAAAAAAAAAAAAAACCACGTTCTATTGATCGGTGATCGAGAAAATGAGAAGGAAGCCCATGTTCCAACAATGAAGATGCGAGCTCTATCATCAGCTGGGGAATACGACAATGCATTTCGCGAACAAAAGGACCAGAACTTTCAATCGACCTGGGAAACGAAAAATCGATTGTACGAAACGAGTCGCAGTAGTACATTCGCAACGTGAATAATGAGAGCTATAGAGATACGTAAAATTTTCAAAAACGGTTTTCTCAAAAATGAAATTTTTTTGGTATGAAACAAAAGAATGGAGCTTCGCTTCTATGTATTTTCTAAAGCCTGATACTCGGGTTTTCATGAAAAATTAAACCGTTTTAAAGAAAACTGATTTCGAAGATTTGTGAGCTTAGGAGTAGGACGTATTTCGTTGTTTCTTCGAGAAATCAAAATCGCGAACGCTTCCCAACCCAAACAAATAAAACAAACAGAATTTATAAAACCCTTTGTTTGGGTTTGAACCCAAACGAACCCAAACAAACAAAACAAACAGAATTTCTAAAACCCTTTGTTTGGGTTTGAACCCAAACGAACCCAAACAGAATTTCTAAAACTTTTTTTTCTCATTTCGGAAAGTCCTGTAGCGAACGTTTCCAGTATTCCGAAAAATCGAGAAAACGTTTCTTCGGGATCATGAAAAAAGTGTTGAAGGCCACTTGGAAAATTGAATTACGGGATATTACGAAATTGGATAGCCTCCTAACCCAAACAAACCCAAACAAATAGAACAAACAGAATATCTAAAACCCTTTGTTTGGGTTTGAACCCAAACGAACCCAAAAAGACAAAACAAACAGAATTTCTAAAATCCTTTTTTTTTTATTTGGACCCAAACGAACCCAAAAAAACAAAACAAACAGAATTTCTAAAACCCTTTGTTTGGGTTTGAACCCAAACGAACCCAAAAAAACAAAACAAACAGAATTTCTAAAATCCTTCGTTTGGGTTTGAACCCAAACAAACCCAAAAAAACAAAACAAACAGAATTTCTAAAATCCTTCGCTTGAGTTTGAACCCAAACAACCCAAACAAACAGAATTTCTAAAATTCTTTGCTTGAGTTTGAACCCAAACAAACCCAAAAAATCAAAACAAACAGAATTTCTAAAATTCTTTGCTTGAGTTTGAACCCAAACAAACCCAAAAAAAAAACAAAACAAACAGACTTTCCAAAATCCTCTGCTCGAGTTTGAACCCAAACGAACCCAAACAAACAGTATTTCTAAAACCCAAACAAACAGAATTTCGAAAATCCTTCGTTTAAGTTTGAACCCAAACGAATCCAAACAACCCAAACAAACAGAATTTCTAAAATTCTTTGCTCGAGTTCGAACCCAAACGAACCCGAACAGAATTTCGAAAACTTTACCAAGAGAACGTTTCTACGGGATCATGAAAAAAGTGTTGAAGGTCTCTTTGAATATTGAATTACGGGATATTACGAAATTGGATGGGTGGCCGCGACAACGCGCGTCTGTGGGTCGAATGAGAAGCCAGGAAGAACAAAAAAAAAAAAAAAAGAAAGAAACAACAATATATATGATCGGAAGTGTCGCAGCGTTCGAAGTCCCCGGTCGACGTGGTCGAGGAAGGTGGCGGCCATGAGGCGAAGGGTGCAGTTCGAGGGGTTCTACTATTGATCGTTACCTCATACTCCGCATAACGGTTTGTCGTAACCTCCGCATGAATATACCCGAGTGTACGTTAGCGTGGATCTATATATCGCGATAAGGAGCGCGAAAGGGGCCACTGGACAAACGTACGTCTGAGGGAGCGAAAACGACCACTGTATTATCGTCCGATCGGGGGGGGGGGGGGGGGGGGGGGGGGGGGAGAGGGGGGGGGGGGGGGGGGGGGGGGGGGGGGGGGGGGGGGGGGGGGGGGGGGGGGGGGGGGGGGGACATCGAGTAATTTCTGTGTTTGGAATACTCCGTGAGGTAAAATACGTGTTGCAGCCGAATGAAATCTCGGAAGGGACACTGTGACGAGTGGTTATCGAAATGGTAAATACGGTCATTGGTGTTAGATGATAATAATGGAGGAGTAGGTTCTGACCTTGAAGAAAAGCAATTGTACTCGCGTAGTTGATGGTCTGCGTGAAATTCGTGTTGGTAGTTAGTAGCCGAAGGAAGCCAAACAAGATACTTGCTAGGCAAACGAACCCAAACAAGATATTTTATAGGCGAACAAACCCAAACAATATAGTTGCTAGCCGAACAAACCCAAACAAACCCAAACAAGGTACTTGTTAGCCGAACAAATCCAAACAACATAGTTGCTAGCCAAACAAACCCAAACAAACCCAAACAAGGTACTTGTTAGCCGAACAAGCCCAAACAAACTCAAACAAGATACTTTCAAGCCGAACAAACCCAAACAAAGTATTTTCAAGCCCAACAAACCCAAACAAGATGCTTTCTAGCCGAACAAACCCAAACAAACCCAAACAAGATACTTTCAAGCTGAACAAACCCAAACAAGATACTTTCTAGCCGAACAAACCCAAACAAACCCAAACAAACCCAAACAAACCCAAACAAGATACTAAACAAACCCAAACAAGATACTTTCTAGCCGAACAAACCCAAACAAACCCAAACACGATACTTTCAAACCGAACAAACCCAAACAAGATACTTTCAAGCCGAACAAACCCAAACAAGATACTTTCTAGCCGAACAAACCCAAACAAACCGAAACAAAATACTTTCGAGCCGAACGAACCCAAACAAGATCGAACCGGAAGTGTGCTTTTGCAGACTTGGAAAGAAATTCGAAGAGGAGAATTGGGAAAATGGGAGCACAAGGAAGGTTGGAAATGTTTCGTGGAGAGACTGAGCGGAACGAAGAATCCGGTCCCGGATTCTCCATACGTGGGATGATTAGTGAAAGGAACGTGGATCGGCACGTGATTCGTACACGTGTGCCCGATTACCGGCAATGGATAAAACGCCTCGTACGTAACGGAAGATATACGATCTCGTATGTTAATTCCGCTACCGGAGCGACGCGATCCTTTGAGAAAAAAATCGTGATAAACGCGATATCTCGATGATAAAGACGCTGAGTACATCCGAGTTATAATACTTGTTTCCAACATTGAAAAGCGCGTCCTTCATTCCTTATAATCGCTGATCGTGTTAACTTCCATTGCTTTTTTTTTTGTTTTTTCGCTAATATTGGAATTGCCAGCGAAAATATCCAATTTTCTGGACAGACATGAAATCGCGAGTCAATTGTTTATATAGAAGCTAATTGATTATGAAGATCAATTGTTTATTAAGATTGATTATTAACGAAGACGAATTATTTATGATATAATTATTATTATTTATTTACAAACACTGATTTTTGCATAATGAATGTTTATAAAGAGCGATTGTTTATAAAAACTCATTTTCATAAATACCGATTGTTTATAAAGACGAAGACAAATTATTTACAAACACTGATTTTTTTATAAAGAATTTTTATAAAGATCAATTGTTTATAAAAACTCATTTTCATAAATACCGATTGTTTATAAAAACTCATTTTCATAAATACCGATTGCTTATAAAGACGAAGACAAATTATTTACAAACACTGATTTTTTCATAAAGAATTTTTATAAAGATCAATTGTTTATAAAAACTCATTTTCATAAATACCGATTGTTTATAAAAACGAATTGTTTATAAACATTGATTATTAACGAAGACAAATTATTTACAAACACTGATTTTTTCATAAAGAATGTTTATAAAGAACGTTTATGAAAACTGATTGTTTATAACAATCGATAATCCGTAAAGTCTTTTTGGTCGACAATAATCATAAAACTTAAACAACCTACCTCTCTCCTTATATTAATACGAAAATAATAATGTCGCCTCGTAATATCGGGAAATTTAAAAAATGGAGCTCGTTATTGCAACTCTAGGATAATTATTGCAACTCTGACTTACTTGACTGTTAATTGGCGCTGGATGAGTAATTTTTTCTCGATCTGCTCGATAGGAAATTGAGGAACTTCGTACGGCGCGGATATCTCGTTGGGTAGCTCGTGAGGTGTTCTCATTCCACCGGCACCTCCCCCCGTACCGTCCATCCCAAAGACCGGACTCTCGCTCCCTGTAATTTATACCAAACAAATAAAAGAATTATCTTTGTAAAATATCATGATCAGCGATTTTTATATTTTTCCGATTTAACATTTTTAAATAAAATGTTAATTCTGATAATTCATAACTGATAATCACGAATATGTTTTAAATCGGAAAAATACGAACAATCGAGGAATGGAATTTGGTAAACAAAAATAAAAAAACGTTTGACGCTTGAAAGTGTAATTTTGTTCGCACGATTGTTTTTGAACTTGTAAATTTCTTGTAAAAAAAATCACTGCTTAACGAAATTTTGAAATTTAACGTTTTTAAATAAAATGTTAAATGAATTAAAAATAATAAACATTTTTGTTATTTTAAATTCATTTCAATTCTGAACTCGTCAAAAATCATTTCAATTCAAAATGTTTCATTTGTAAAACGTCATTTTAAATTCAAATTCACATCCTAAAGTAAATCAAAGTTAATGAAATAAAGCAATTTCTAAAATGTAAAATAAAATTAAACATTTTTTTAAATAAAATATATTTATATAAAATAATAAAATATAATATTTATTATTTATAATAAATAAATGAAAAATAATTTATTCCTATAAAATAAATTATATTTCTAAATAAAATATCATTTTCTTTTTCTTCACCGAGCACGAAAAAATAACGGTTTTTCAAATATCAAATTTCAAATTTCGTTAAGCAGTGATTTTTTTTTACAAGAAATTTACAAGTTCAAAAACAATCGTGCGAACAAAATTACACTTTCAAGCGTCAAACGTTTTTTTATTTTTGTTTACTAAATTCCATTTCTCGATCGTTCGTATTTTTCCGATTTAAAGCATATTCGTGATTATCAGTTATGAATTATCAGAAAAACAATTTTATGAATCGTGAACTTTAGGATTCATCCTAAAATAAATAACCTTTTTTTTTATTTTAAATTTATAAAAATTCTAATTTTACCATTCTAAAAATGCCATTCTAAATGCAAATTAATCCTAAAAGAAACAAAGGAATTTCCAACAATTGAAATAAAATAAAACATTTATTAAGAATTCTAAATAAAATATAATTTTCTTTTTCTCTACCGAAGCAGAAAAAAACAAAACTGATTTTTCAAATTTCAAAATTCGTTAAAAGCCGAAACACTGGTTTTCAAAATTTAGAATTCAACAACAATGGTACGAGAAAAATTACGATTTTTTGTTTTTGAAATTCCATTTTCCGATTGTTTGAAACGTATCGAAATTCTTTTCGTTGAAAGCTCGAATCCTTAGTTCGATTAAAATTCAAGAGTCGTCGTTTACGAGGAAGCGAGAGAAACCGAAGGAAACGCGATGTTGTACGTGAAACGCGCGTACAGCGAAGAAGGAGAGAAAGAAAAAAAAAACAACGCAACGTGATATATTATTTTCGTGCAGGGTCAAACGGCAATGACTCGACGAGTTATAAATATCCAAGTCTCGGCATAAAACTCGAGGCGGCGTTCCCGACTATTTGCATCGCCGAAAACCCATCGTCGAACAACCACACACGACTACGTTTATCATTATTGCAAATTTTCCGCAAACTCGTTACGAGAAAGAAGAAAAAAAAAAAAGAAAGCGAGTCCATCAGTGCGAAAAAAAAAAACGTTTACTTTTTTCGCGAGTTTGCTAAAAATATATTTATGCTGTTATCTTAAAAAAAAAAAAAGGATAAAAAAAATACATTGCGAAATTTGGCTCGTAAAAGCCGCGAAAATTAATTTTTTCCGATTTTATTGTAAGACCGATACTTTTCAAAAAGGAGAAAAACAAAATTCAAAAGCAAAATTGTTCGATAATTTTGTTTACA
>JAPYZI010003870.1:0-21588 GCA_030523105.1 Ophioninae sp. A BG-2022a | reverse complement strand
TATACACAATAAATTTCATGCAAAGCGGTTGAATAGTGTGGGAGAAATTAGATTTTGAAATTTCGATGTGGCTAGGAACGTGTTCGTCATTCCCTTAACTGCAAAATATCGGAAAAACAAAAAATCCGTATCCACTATTTTTTATCTTACATATGTATGCAAATTCACATCCCAATCGGTTGACAAGTCGTAATGATACGTATGAAAAAATTGATAGTATAGTGGTTAGTATCCGAGGGAAAAAAAAACTTGTATATAAAATTCTTCGGGAAGCTGAAGATACGAGTTCTACTTGTCACAAGTACAAGCATCGGTGGTTCAGTGGTAGAATGCTCGCCTGCCACGCGGGCGGCCCGGGTTCGATTCCCGGCCGATGCAATTTTTGTTTTTTGCTTATTTTCTTCTCGTTTAACATCACTGATCTTCGTTCCGGTTAGTTGTTCAATCTCCTTGGGTTTATTTTTGTCTTTTACGTCTTTAAAATGCAAAGTTACTTGTGCAATTAGTTTGGGTATCTTTGGCTCAACCTGTTAAGGTTTACTTTTCCCTGTTCTGTCTTTGGAACGCAACGTTAGTGATCCAATTGATTTGGGTAACTTTGAATTTGTTATTATTTTGCCGTTCGATATCAGTAATCTTCATTCCCATTGGTTATCCAATTTGTTTGAGTTTTGTCTTTTTCCATTCAACATACCATATTGGGCGAACTGCATATAGCTACCTTTTATCAGATTACCTACTGGATGATTGAAAAGAATATCACCGGAGTTAGTTGCAAACGGTTAAGCTGAATTGACAGTTCATTCGGACTGCGAGCGAGTGGATGCGCTGCGTGATCGGAAGAGGAGCGGCATCGGTTTAATTACGTAACTAAAGCGCGATCGTACGCGTTAACGAGCTGCGAACGAGGATTCAACGGGGCAACGCAGTGTCGAAACGGTGGGTAAACACACTTATCGATTGCAAGCTAGAGAGGAGACACGATGTACCGCGCTTCGGATAGTTGTGTGCGGTTCGAGAATCGATGGCACCAGCGACAAGGAGATTTCTCCGGAACGAGGTGGAAAATCCTTGCGCGGGAAGGCATAATCCAACGGATGTCAGCCAATTAACGAGCTGCTTCGTTGCCACCATCACCACGCACACTCTATTCCTCATGCTCTCTTGGCCCAACTTCGAAGACGCGACGGACGGTGATACTTCCACATCGTCGTTCTCGGTGCTGATCCAGTTTACTTGATTCAGGATCAATTCTATCGGATTCATTGTGAACGAATCAAACTATCCTCGATGCCCTCATATCTATATGTTCGACTTGGTGATTATTCGACGATTGGCGAAATATCCGGAAGACGAAGAGATAAACTTGAGTCACGGACGTCCGAGTTACTTAGCGATGCTGATGGAACGCGAAGAACAGAATGATGGAAAGCTGCTAATGTGTTGCATGAAAGATCACGAGGGCACATCATCATCGGGTATCGGGGATTCTGGATCAAGATTATTGAGTATCAGGGATTTTCAACCAAAACAATTGGGGATCAAGGATTTTGGATCAAGATCATTGGTCGTCAGTGATTTTGAATCGCCATCACTGGGTATCAGGGGTATCATTGGGTATCGCGATCAATTATTTTTACGCTAAAGCCTTTTCATCAATGTGCTGATAATTGCGCCGCGGCAATGAACGTTCAGATCAAAATGTTCAATCGCGATCGTGACATCAGTAAATTGGGTACTCCAAGCAACAACGAATACAAAGTGTGTCATCGCAAAAATCAATTCCTCACGGTGATCGAGTGTGGACTAACTCGGTTTTCTATCGGTGTCTGGCATTTTGACCCGGAGCTCTTTACCGCGAGATCACCGAAATAACGACCGGCACAATTCCTGTTGGTTGCACTGTGTACCCTCACTCAGGGAGGGATTGCCGGCTGTTGAGTTTGCGCCAGAGTCATTCGTTTTAGCGCTAGGGGAATAGAGAGAAGTGAAGAATAGAACATGGTAGACGAGTAGATAAAATGTAGCACTAGGGCTTCGGAGTTTAACGCGCTAAACAAGATTCCGGCGCGGTCACCGGCAAACTACGAGTACACCGTGTTAACCCAAACAAAGGATACACGCAGCTTTGTGAGTTAGCGAGGATGGTCCGTTGAACGTACAGCAGAGCTCCGAACGAGATCGCTGGTCCATTTGCGTGAATGACATCACCAATAAAAAAAAGCGACGACAGATTTATCGACGAAAAACAGGGGAAGCTAGAGCAGAATGTATAACAGTGGAGGACACCAAAAAGCAAATGGAAGTAAAAATTGGGTGCGGAAATAAAAACGAATCGAACTATGGAGCACAACGCTGATGATGTTGATGACCCCACGTTTCAAAGCTCTCTGTAATGAAACTTCGGCAATAACGGGAATGATATGGTTGTATATTGGTAGTTATTAAGCCTCGGTACACAATTATTTTCCGCCACAACTCCAAGGATTATACAGCAACCCGAACTACGTACTGTTCTAACAAACTACATGTATCACCGTTTAGCGCGACCTCATTCTCCGAATAGACTTATGTACGATCCCAGCATTGGATATGAGAGGCCTAGAATCCGAAAGAAGAAACGTAAGAGAGCTAAAAGTCCACGGGGTTGAAGTTCGCATCATTAGATTGCAACGAAATTTTCCTTTGTACTTATTTTTATCAAAAATCATATACGGCAAAGTTGTCGTAGTTGGATGACGCGACGTTCGTAGCACAAATTTGAACAAAAATAAAAGAAAGAAAATTATTTTCTCTGCATCCAAGCAAACCTCAATGTCGTTGGGAGTTCAAAAACCCAAAACGTCAACGTATTGACTTGATCGTGGTAAGCTTCATGTCTGATAAACGAAAATTCATTGAATGTTATTTAGCTGTTATTAATCCCTAATAGGATTGATGATTTAGTATAGTGCAACCAATCAATGAACAGATCTTGCAATTTCGATCCCATTGATCCCCAAATGTGCTGACCATCGTCGAACCTCATCGAACGCCTGAATAGCTTAATGCAAATCAAGCTAAAAGGGAACGCCTTCGAGAATCGACACTTGATTGGGGCTGTGAAGTTGGGAGCCAATGTAGACGAGAAATTCGCAGCTGCAAAGCTGACTTTAAAGGGCAAAGCAAACATTCTGACGCTAATAACCCATTGGACAAATAGCCAGTGGCCTTCTTCTGTACGCATGTTGATCTTCGTATAGCGTCGAGAAGTTTAACCAGACTTCAAGGTCTTTGACGACCGTAAACTTCTGTATTTTTATTTCGGACGACTTTGTTCACCATCGTGGCCTGCTCCAATGATTCTCCCAAGCGTTCGACTGCTCAATCCGGAGCTATGGAATCGATACTTTTGTATGAAAATACCATCAGAGTTGCTCTAAAGATACGCCATTTATATGCGCAACCCATTGATTTTTTGTTAGTCCGCTACGAGGGTATCTAATTGCCCGCTGTTACTTCGAGTTTCGTTCGTTGAAGCGTGATAAACAGACGAAGGATAATACGATAATGGAAGAATAAGTGTCTTCGTACCAGATTAATTTTAACATCCAGAGACGCAATCCACCAATGGTATTTCCATTTGCCGAGCGAATAACGAGCTTTAACTCGAAACTGACGAAATAAGGTTATGTAATTGACGTATGAGAGGGTCGTGTCGTTAATCTTATTGCAGGAAACCTCGCCCGGGTGAACTCGTTCGGTGTACCCTACCTGGGATGAGAATTTCGCATATCGCTTTCTATCGTCATAATCAATTTGGGAAACGCTTATTTCGGGATAAGCTACAACGAAAATCGAGGACCCTCAGCAGAAGTCATGAAGCATATCCGACATGTGGATTACTGCGGATTGAAAACTATTTTTCACCGCCCTAGTTCTAAATTAGGTGTAACAGGAAAGATGATGCAGTTTGCATCGTTGGGAACTACTTTCTTCTCATTTATCTTTATTTTTGTTAATGAAATCTGTTTTTTTTTACAAATTTTGGCCGGAAATCTCTATTAATGAAATACGATGAAATATGTCATTCGAATCATGCAAAACAAGGAAAAAAACCATTCTTTCCACTGAAAATTTCAACATCATCAGAAAAGTCGTTATAATCGCGACTACCTGTCGTCTATCCAAGCACTTCTTTCCAGTAACGATCTTTTTGGGTAATTGCCATTCCCAGTAGAACTCTCGCGATTGGGCGCTTCGATAAACGCCAGCAAAAGGCGAAAACCCGATGACTCGTTTACACGTCGAGAACAAGGTGATAAGATGCGAGAGCAGTTGCCAGTGAAGGACCAGACGGAGCGCAGAGTCCGAGAGAGACGGTATTGAAGGAAACGCTGAAAGGGCTAATGCCGATCCGAAGACATCTGTAGCGCAGGACGATTCTCAACGAGCGAGCCGGTGGATGGAAGCAGCGGAAAGAAGAGAGAGAGCGGACGCAAACGGAAAGAGCATGATGGCAAAAAGCTCAACAATGCAGCCCCAAGAGCCTTCTGCCTGGTCTTTCGAAGCAGGGTCCTTCTAAATGGTAGCTCAGGGCCTCACACGCGTTCCCCACACGGAACAGATAATTATCTTAGTTTCAGGTTTAATAGATGCTACGGTATTTTGTATTGGATCTAATGACGACATTTACTGGATTTATGTCCTCCTGCCGCCGTTGGAAACCGTTCGATCGTGAATTATGTTCATCAAACGACAGGATGAGGAAACTCAAACGCTGTTTTGTTCATTGCTCTTTCTAATTTCCTTTCTCTTTGTTCATTGCTCTTTTCAATCCCTTTCTATTCATCAAAGTACGTTTAATTGTAACACTAAACTATACTTTCGCAGGTAAAACAGAGGAAATAAAACAACAGGTCCAAGCCTGATGTCTTAGAATAAGCCCCTATTCGAGTTGTTCCAAATGAACCTAACGTACCAAAACACCGAGTCATCGATCACTTAGCTGGACTCTGGGCTCAGCTCGTTTCTCTTTCAAATTTCTAGGTCTTGGGACTTAGGGATCCTAAAAGACGGAAAAATGGTAAAAATGGGAAAAATTTACAAACCGGATAATCTCACAGTCGACTCCTGATCGAGACATTCCGAAAGCATCTTTTGTACGAAAAGACTGACCCATTTTTCACTTCCCAGGATTGAAAATTCGTAGGTATTGAGATTTGAGGTAAACGCCATCACGGCTGACGGTTTGCTGGTTAATCATGCGTGGTGGAGTTCATACAGTGTTCATGCGAAGTAACATAGATACGGAGGTTGGAAAAATCCACAACAGAAATGAGAACATCGCATTTGAAACGATATTGCCTAGGGGGATGAGTACCAATCCCCAACCTGGATAAGAGTACCTACTGTACAGAGTTCGAGGAGGAATGGGGAAACGTACGCGTTTTCCCATTCAGCTGTACAGGATGCTGTTATACATATAAAGCTACAAATGTAGCACGTTCCGTAGAATGTATTTTCTTCTGCCTCTCTTTATCATCAGGAAAATAACACGCCATTTCCGCGCGTTTTGCTTCGCGTGTTGGAATATTAAGCGGATATTTGAAATTCCGAGACTGGCGCGCGCGTCGTGCAAGGCTGAAATAAGAGAGGCCAGTATCGAAGAAATGGAAGTCTTGGAAGAGAGATTCCGCGGGCTCTTGCGTGCAGTGTAGAAAATAATGACATGCATTTGGATTATATTTCAGTCCACGATGCACGATAATTTGCCATTGTTTCTGGATGTTTTTAACAAGCCAGAACAAACCTCAAACGAATCAAAACAAAATTAATCACTACAGCCCTATGAGAGTTAAGTTTTGGCGAGAAGAGAGCAAAGAGAACGTGACGCGTCTTCAGCAGGTACGCAGAAATGAAAGAATGATCTACAAGTAATTAACGATGCTATTGCAACTACAATCTGGCACACGCTTCGGGTGTGATTCTTCGCATCTTGTCCCAGGGCTTCGTGAATACAACGAGGGCCTGTACCCGCCTCATTTTCGAGCAAGCAAGAGACTAGCAGTTGTGTCACTGTTCTATGAATATTAGCATGTTCATTGTAGCATCCTTTCCCTTATTGTCTTGCGAGGATAGAGGGAACGAAAGGGAGAAAGAGAGACTATCGGCACCGTAATGATTCTTTGGTTCTCATTCCCCTGGCTCTCATACTCACCTATCGTCTATCCCACCTCATTTTGCGCGCACCTAGCTCGAGGCTCATTCACAAGCTCTGCAGCCACCGTTTTTTGCTCCGTCTATCACAAGTAGTCATCACCGACAATTTGCTTGAAAAAGCAGTATGAAAAATGGAACTACAACTTGGAGATTGCAGAACGGGAGGATGGGGGTCTCCATCATAGCAGTCGTTAAACGAAAATTACTTTTCTGTTGAACGAATGTACAAGGTCTTCCAGGATTTTGTTCCGTTCGTCAGTTAATCCAAAAACAGGCCGAAGATTGTTCCATTCCAAAGAGGCAAGAAATTCTTGGATCCGATAAAGACGGTACCAACTCAGTGTCCATCATTGATGGCTAGGGCGTGAATATCAGCGTTAACGAGGCTGAGGCACGTAGAAATCTCGTGGCACAAACGAGAAAGCGACAATCTTCTTCTCATGCCTTATTGCAAAGGGAAGATTGGTACAAGGGGTTGTTGACTTTTCATTCAAGCAGCGTTCCGACGAGTGCTGCCCAGGAAAAAGGGGATACGAAGAAGACCGAAGGCTCGAGGATGTTCACGTAGCATCGCGGCTGAGGCCATTCTTCTGGACCCGGAAGAAAAACATCTACATTCGGGGAATGCGGACCGACGGTTGGTTGCGCTGTACGGACGAGGGACATAACCCTCTTAAACCCAAATGGGTTAAGTCGGATCTGGTTTGGGAAGAAAGGGAGCAAGGGACAGAGTTTGCTCTTTACGTGTGTTTGTGTGATCATATATATGTCTACATCGTGCGCGTCCATTCATTGTCGGAGTGAGGCGATCGGCCCGGCCACTTTGCATTCCAGGACGCCTGTTTTTGCATTCCGTACACCTACGATTCTCCCGACTGCAGCAACGAAAAGGGTGTGTTGGTCGCCGAGCTTCGGAGTTACCACCCTTGGATACTTGCGCCTGAAAAATCTTTACATCCATTTGCTATATTTATCCCCGTGCAGTTCGGCACATTTTCAAAGCTCGGGGAAACTAATGTCACCCCACCATCTTTTTCTTCAGGTTCGTTCTCCACCCGCATAAATAGACTCGTGCACACGGGTACCACATTCTTCGGGCTTGTTACAGCATTGCCCTTTCGAGACCTGCGTTCGTAAACTTGAAACTCCCTGGATGAGAATGGAATTCTCTGGAAGAGAGTGAAAATCTCTGGAAGAGAAAGAAAATGCACCCCAAGCAGTTATCATTCATCCAGATCATCGAATTTGACGTCTAGTAATCTAACCATGACCACATACTTTCGGGTAGAATTCGACCTCACTAGAGCCTCAGTAGAGGTGGTCCATCTTGACCACCTCTACTAACGTTAACAAGTTCTTTATGCGGTACCCTTCCGGTAGCCTTTATCCGGAAGTCTTTTCTGTCCATCGGTTATGCTGCCTACGTCTTTCATACTTTTGCAGCAAAATTCCTGAAGTTCCTTTCGTGCCGGAAAGGTCTTCGGTTTTGTTTTTTAGGTTACGAATCTTCCACACGAGGAAATTTTTAATACTTTCGTAGACAGGGTTTCAGTTTTTATGTTAGGAACAATTCAGATCTAGAAATCTTTCACGATTTTACACCTCCTTTGATATTCGCTAGGGTTTTAATTTTTAGGTTATAAATTTTTTATACTTTTACAGCAACGGCCTCGCCGATCTTTTAATGGCTGAGGGGGCTTTCGTTTTAGTTTTTAGGTTAGAAATGTTCGTCTCGACAGCTGCGTAGTGACTAGCTCTCTCAAGAGCCACGAAGGGAATGCCGAGGGTTGTTTCCATACTTTGGCAGAAGTAAATAAGGCTCTACGGTGTCAGCTGGGCAAGATATTTATGAGGATCTTTACGACGAGAGACGAAACATTGTGAATTTATAGCTGTGAAACATGGGCTAGACGCGAAGAGGACTGAAAAGGGGACATAAGCCCCTGTGGCGTTGATCACTCCTGCGCCTCTCGATACAAGTGTTATACAGCGTATAAATATGTCCATCGACGTGCCAGCTCGAGTTACATTATACTCAGGAGAGTGCGAGATAGTAATGATAGCCGCAAGATGCGTCCTAAGGGGTCTACTAGACGTAGCACTAGCCGGCAAACGCGAAGTTGATGACGCGTCCGTTAACATGATAGCTATCTCGAAACGTTTGTGAAAATATCGTGTACCGAGCCTTGCGGTTAGCTATTGGATACGAAACTCCAGAAATTGCAATCGTTTCTCTTTAACGAGACGTGAGAACAGCTTCGTTCTACGAATCGTGATCACTCGTCAATTTGCTACGATAGATCAGGTCCCCGAGGGATTACACGGAAATTTGTTGTTTTTTCGCCGTTATTTTGAAAACCGTGCAATTAGGTAAATCTACCATATAACTCAATGATCGAAGAATGGAAGCTCGCTATTCGAATCCCAAAGTCCGTAGGCGGATGAAGGGGCCTGGATATAATGCGTGTGGCGTCTGTCTGCCTTATCAATAAATACGAACGTATCCTTGATGTGCAGGCGCAATTCCCTCACAAGATCTCTGGTTCTTCCTTGGATTGGGTTATTTGTAAACGGAAAGCAAGGGACCAAGAATGAAGCAAGCAGAAGGAGCAAGAAAGGTTCTTTGGCGATAGTGTTATCCCGTTGACTAAAGAAGACAAAAGAGACTCGGGGGAGTATCTCTATCACCTCCTCTTGGCCCTGCAACATGGGTTTGCGATCGAAGAAAAAGGTACGAGGGTCGCGATAAGCAAGGAAGATCTCCCTCACGGGCCAGAGGCATTTACCGGGACTTACCGAAAGGTGAACTCCGAACCGTTTGTCATTCTTGACGTTCGCGTATTACCTTTCGCAATGGTCGTTCGCTTTCTCGCTTATCCGTATTCTCTTTATCGGCGCATTTACAACTCCCCCGCAGACAACTCCGCCGGCAAAACAACCCTGACAAATCTCTTGAAGAATGATTCCACCGGAGTACCGAGCGAAAGACAATGCAACAGGGAAGGTTAGCCGAGCATTTTCCAGAAGTCTACCACCCGAAAAACACCAAAAAAGCTCCGACATTTATCTCCAAATTCACGTGGACGAGGAATTCCTGCTTGGCATTCCTCGACGACTGCCTCAGACGCAATTGGACCGATCTCTCCAATGATGACGGATACGAATGCCGATTGCAAGATTTGCTTCAACACGGTTGACCCGGACTCAACCCCAATTGGTGGAGATTGCACGAAACGTTTCCACCGGATAAAACAATTACAGTCACTCCGAGAGACAGAGATACATTCTGATGGTTGCGCCGCTGTTGGTACAAACGGAGATCGTGTAGGAATGTCCCAGTTGGTGTGCCATGAGATGGCAAAGAAAAACCCGAAAGCCGGGAGAGGGTAAAAGGAGCGAAGCGGAGAGGAGCAGCATTAGCTCGCGTTCATGTACGTCACTTGTCAGTTGGATTGGTGATTCAGGGCACACATATGCATACACACGAACGCGGATAAAACGATTCGAAAGGGGTTCTCTGGATGTTGGCCGATCGTTGATGCGCGAATACAAGCGCGCGAGGGCCTCTTTATGGCTGCTCCGAGCTGAAATCGCAAAGTAACCATTAGCCTTTGCAACTTGGGTAAGCAGTTTGTAATTTCTTATATATTCCCATCGGGGACGTAAAAAGGTAGAATGAAGCGGAATGGGAGATTGTAAAGGAAAAAAATATATATATGTATCAAGAAAAGGAAGGATGAAGGAGAGTATGAGAAGGATATGAAGTTGGGGTGAAGGAGACCGCGAGAGGGGTTCGCGACACGACTGTTATCTTTCGGTTTCTGTGACGTGCGACGTACCGATCTGACGTTGAAGAATGACTTTCGGTGCGCTCGGGCAAACGAACCCTACTCTTTTCCTGATCTCCTCTCCTACGGCTCCTTCACTCTTTTTACTCCCGCGATATGTTCCTCCTCTGATGGCATATGGACCCGACCCTGAGGGAACACAACCGGCAATTCGAAACGACATTTTCGGAATACTACGTGTTTTCGTTGGCCCTTTTTTTCAACCCGCTGAGCTTCCATCCCGCTCTCGATCCGAAAAAAAACAACAGCCGTTTGGATATTCCGATCTCTCGAGCATCGGTCGAAGGAGATATTCGATTCGGGTCGTAAATCGTCCCAGCGTTTGTTTCGGGGAATCCCAACATCATAATCCTCATATTCGCTGAAGAAATCATAACGCGTGATCGATTGTATATACTCTCCAATCTTCCGAGTCCTACCTGCTGAAACGTTTTTGTCATCCGTCAACGTTACTCCGATGATGAATCTTCCAGTACCGATTTTGAGAATCGATGTGTCATTGATAGAAGACGCAATACCCGAAGATGCACCATCGAAGAACCAAATGAGCGTTTAATCGGGCAGCGAGTGTTCGCGCGATAACGAAGATGCCAGATATATCGCGGGACGTGTCAGCCGGTAGAATCATCAGATACGCGATACACGTTCTAGGGAAGAGCCACTTGCATCCTAAACTCACCATAAAAACCGACCGAATTTCCTCGCCGGGTGTATCACTCAGGCTACCCCTTTAGGAGTCTACATTTTTATCTACCTTTCATTCAGTCGTTAATCAAAATGGACGAAAGATTTGGATTTGGCTTTCACGCCTTCAAAGCAGTACTTTTGCCAGACCTAACAGCCGGTACTGCGGAAAAAGCGGTCGGAAAAGCTGCCTCAGTGTCCCAGCTTTTCTTATAGAATATCGCGGCGTAAAAATCAGTGGATGAGGATTACCCGATTATCGATTTTACGATTCTCCTTTTATATAGGCCAAAGCTGGGTCTATATGAGCTTATCAACTGCTCGTAAGGATAGGCAGTGGTGCAAAAAATATCTTGGTACTTCCGGTTTCGTTGAAAGTTGTTTTTAGTGGTAAATATGAAGGCTTGGTGATTTTTGTTAAATTAGGGATTGTTTTTAGCGGAGAATGTGATTTTCGTGGCAAATGTGTTGTTTCGGTACTTTATGTTTGGTTGAGGTTTGTTTCGGTCGAAAAATATGATAATTCAGTTGCTTGGGCTTAATTAGCAGTGTGTTTTTGGGTGAAATAATGCAACTTCTGAGTTGGGATTCATTAGGAGTTGTTTTAGGCAGAAGCTATGATGACTCGATTATCGAGGGGTAATCAGGGATTTTTCGGATGGAAAATACGATCACTTGGTAGTTTGGATTTAGTTAAAAGTTGTTTTTACTGGAAATTACGATACCTTAGTGGTCTGGTCTTTGGCGGAAGTCTCTTTCGGTGATCAACGCAGAAAGAAATTATTTTGAGTCAAAAGTACGATGCCAACGTGGCTGGCTTTCATTGGGGTTTGCTTTGGGATGAAAATTGGAGGACTTCATGGTCTAGGATTAATTGAAGGTTACTTGGGGAGAAAAATATCACGTCTCGGTAGTGTAAGGTTAATTCAAGATAGTTTTGAGTGGAAATCTCGATGACTCGATGGTTTTGATTGGTCAGAGGTTTATTGGAAGAAAAATGTAAAGTCTGAAGACCGACCCCGTTCCGTAGCGCTACTACTAAACTTTACGAAGTAAAAATCAGTGAATGAGGAATAACCCGAACATCGATTTCGCGATTCCCTATGTGTACGCGCGCCAAAGCTGCGAGTGAATTAGAGAGCTTATCATCCGCTTGCAAGAATAGGTATTAATATTCAAGCGAGTATCTGAAGTATAGGAGTATATGTATATAAGAGAGAATCGGGCTGTGAGGTAAAGAGGAGCGTGAAGGTTGCGAACCAATCGACTGCTCGAGTGCCATCTATGGTATAGCTCGTGAATTTTGTGGAACCCTCGACCGACAACATTCTCTCCAAATATTCCAGATGTCACTTTTCACGTTCACCGCGTACAACGACACTCGGAGCGTCTCCTCGGATCATATATCTCGGGCAGAGACGCTTTTCATCCGCTGTTGGTAAAACGTAGCGGAAGACGATGTGAAATTAAATTTCGAGACAAAAGGATGCTCCATTCGTGTAGTTGATCCAACGTCGCGGAAGAACTGAATCAGGGGAACATTGTAACGTTGTTTAGCTATTTTCATCAGAGATCGAAAACAATTTGCAGGAACGGGTTTTGGGATGAAGAAAGGTCTATCCCAGATATTCTCTTTGCACACCCCTAACTCGAGGCGCGATCATGGGTTCAGTAGCTATCGCGTTCATCTCTATCATCACGAGGGACCACCAGCGACGATTAGTTTGAAAAACAGTATGCAAAATGGGACTACAACTCGAACACTGCAAAACGGGACAATTAATGACTCCATTATAGTAGCCGTTGAGCAAATAAGTAATATTCCGTTCATCAACAAGGCCAAAAACGGGCTAATGAACTTTCCGATCCAGTGTTCCAATTTTGAATGATTTTCGACACTGAAATCTGCCGCAGGAAATTGTAGGGAAAAGACGATTTATGTTCCAGCGATGGAATCTTCAACGTTATAAACTGGTACCAGAGATTTTCGACTTTTCATTCAATTCATTTATACAGGAAATTTACACAATTTGCAGGCAACGATTCCGAATGAGAGACGGAGTATGAATAGTGAAAGAAAAAAAGAGTTACATTTGAATGATGCAAATTTGAAGCTTGGCAGTTGGTCGGTGCTCTATCCGTTTTCCCTCGTCCATTCATTTCCGCAATAATTTTAGGAAACAACCAACCCATGGACTCGTTAATTCGCGCGCCGCTGCAGTTCGAGGGTACGGGTCAGTTAAAATGGGCCACGATGATGCGTCCAGCATACATTATAGCGATATAAAGAGCTGGAAATAGGCGGGGAAAACCCAACCGATGTACATACAGACGTAGCGATAAAGAGAGACGGGCGGGGGCTCGGAGGGGAAAAAACGAAGGTAAGAGTAGTTGATCACAGAGTGATACTGTAATTACCCCTTGAATCCCTCGCTGCATTATCGAAACGCGGGCGTTTGCCCGTTTCCTCGCTTCCGTATTTTCTCATTCCGCCATAGTTGGACTACTCCATCAACCCTCCTCATTTCACCCCCTCAACCGTAACAACGAATGGTATTTTCGCACAAAGACCCTTTTCGATCTACTTTCATTCCTGTAATTATCAGCCCTTTTTCATTCGTATGAAACAAACAGGGAGTCTCGTTTTAATTGAACCTTCCCGGAATAGCGGAAATGAACAGTGGATTCGCAAAACGTTCCCTGCGAAATATTTACCTCGGGATGTTATTGAGAACAAAAAAGGATTCGGTTTTTATAAAACCGGTTTTTAAAGAATTTATTTGAAATTATGAATGGCATTTTTGCACAAAGACCCCTTTCGATTTACTTGCGTTTCTGTAATCATCGCCCATTCCGAGCAGCACGAAACACCGAAAGGTTCGTTTTAATTAGACCGTCCTGGAATTCCGGAAATAAAGATTGAAGCTCACTTGCTAAATATTCGCTGCGTTTTTATGCTTACCGAAGAGATTGTGCTTTTTTTATCGCAAGAATTTATTTAATATTACTCGTGGAAAGTAGTACTTTTAATCTTTTTAGAATTTAAGCTTACTTACGCAGATTGTTTGTATATATGCATTTATTAGAAATAATCTTCAACAATAAATGTCTTTTTTTTTTTAAGCAATTCTATAAAGTTCTCCGACCGATTTAATTATATTTTTTATAATTTTAAGCGACAAGAATTATTCTTCGTCGTTTAATCGCTTGAAAATCTTTTGATATAATAATCGTTGATTAATGTAATAAAATATTTATTGTAAGCTATCTTGTCGATTGTATTAATAAAATTTATAAATAAGATTGTGTAAATAGTGAATAAAATGTATGAAAAATATTTATAAAAATACCTTAAAACGTAATTAAAAAAAAAAAAAGAAACTTTTCACTTTACGAAGAGGACTTGTTGTTCACTCTTAGTGAGTAACAAGTCCGACATTTTAGTTTGATTCTCTTAAAGGCTTTTTATTTATAAAATAAGATTTATTAATTAAAAAAATGTTAAATAAGATTTATTAATTTACAAATTTGTAAATAAGATTTTTAAAAAATAAGATTTATTAATAAAATCTTATTTAAAAACGATACGAATTCGCAACGATCATTTATAAAAATTCGTTTTCCAAGTGCAGCTACGTATTTTAACGGAAACAGCCCTTTGCACGAAACTTATAGAGCAGTAAGCGTAATAAATTTCATCGGTAATCAACGACTTCATAAGACGAGTAAACAACCATCAATCGGCAACTAATTCTTTGGTTCGTCGGATTCAAAATACAGATGTCATATTTCCGCACGAATAAGTAAAACGGATAATGCGTAAGCGTAAAACGTACGTGCCGAAGTGTACATACAAGTGCGGATCAGACGTCTGATCCGTGAAAGTACAAATATCTCGGTTTCACGACGATATCCAAATGGATATATTGACACACGTCTGTAAGCGTCGAGATATTAAAATCGGTTGCTTTACGAGCGTTGTATAGAGCAAACACGAGTCTTCGTACATCGGTTAAAAGCGACGGCGGCGGCTGATATCCAAAGCGATATCTCGCCGGTTTCCCTTGGGCAATTTATGCATATGCGATACGGATAGGATATGAGAGAGGCGCTTTCGCGTTTTGGGATACCTACGAGTATCAAGGCAAAAGGTCCTCGAATGTACACTTCCCGGGCTCTCGATTCGCCTTTTTCGATCCAAGCAATCTACGAATATCCCCGAGGGTGGGTACACACGTGTACCTTATGGGGATACCTAAACGCACGTGCACGAACGAGAGCTCAGAAGTAAAACATTGGAAAGGCATTGCGCACGAGAGATATCATATTATCATTTTGGTTGAGCACGCGTATGTAACGATCAACGTAATCGAAGGCGTAAGCGAAAGCGAAAGAAGGATGCGTTACACGGAGAACATACATTTTTCTAAACGATTCCACCGCGTCTATGAATATTCGGCTACCCGAGTACGAATCCTCGCGTTACTTTCTTCTTTTTCTTTTTTGTTATTAAACTTTTTTACGAAACTCGTTTTTTCATTCGTATAAATGGACTTCTCTCCGATCTGATGTTCGTTTTCGATTAGTATCGATAAGATGAAGTTTTAAAAGAGAACCGCTTGGCTTTTAGATAACTCGGTGATTCGGGTTTGTTTTTAACGGGAAATTATGGAGGTTAGGTCTGTACCAACAATTCCAAAATTCGTTTTCAGAAATAACGATAACGAAACTTCAATATAACGTTCGTTTATTTTCCACGCTATCGAACCGTCAGGCTTACCACCAACCTATCAATTCCCAACAATTCAATATAGAGACAAATATAATTTTTATAAAAAGAAATAACGTTTTATTATTGAAACAAACAAAAAAAAGTTTTCTTCACTCGGAGGAAGAGTAAGCGAACGGATACATGTTCGCGGTTTATTGTTGCTTTTTGGAACTACCGAAAAAAGAAGATAAGACTGCAAATGAGATTGGTGGGGTATTGAATGGCGCTCATTATGTGGTCGGTTCCGGGTGTTGCACGCGTCGGTTGGAAGCTCAACGCGTAGCCTACATCGCTATTTCGGTTGTCTGCAATGCTCTCGCGCTGTAATTGCACGCTGTATTTTCCTCGCACTACATCTCTCTCTCTCTCTCTCTCTCTCTCTCTCTCTCTCTCTCTCTCTCTCTCTTCTCTCTCTCTCTCTCTCTCTCTCTCTCTCTCTCTCTCTCTCTCTCTCTCTCTCTCTCTCTCTCTCTCTCTCTCTCTCTCTCTCTCTCTCTCTCTCGCTGGATCTATAGAACTGCAGCGTGCACTCCAAGCAAAATAATTATCAAGAGAAACGTCGTTAACCCCTCGTTTAACGATCGCCTGCATGTGCGAGCTGTTCCTTTGTGCCTAAATACTCGCGAGCCCCCGGAATGCCACCGAAATCCTGATGGTCGAACCGTTCCCATAAACGCGGGCTGACAAAATTCTTTACAGTGCGGAATCGACGGTGATGGAACGTGGGATCGTGAATACGCGCCGTATACCGCGCGTGCTGATGATTCGGATGGCGTTTCTTTTTTTAAGTCCTATCTCCGTTCTCCTCGTTGATTACTAACGATACAACGATCGATCGGGTCACCGATCAATTTACCTCAGTCAAATGGTCCTCGATTGTACGCTTTTTTTTTCCATTCGTTCGCTCTTTCCAACGGAAAAGAACGCGTTCCAGCTATGGAAGATAACACGAAAAGACAGAAGGCATCTATTGATTGGAAATGAAAAATACGATAAACGAAATAACATCGTACAGCGATGTTGTTCGATGTACGAATTTTCACGAGCTCTCCTAACGCGACATTCGTTTTCTGAAATCTGAGTTCGAAAATTTTCGCGTTCACCGATGGAAAATCTGGATTTCGAAAGTTTCCGAAGCTTCGGTTCAACGTCGATGCTCTGTAATTCTGCTTTCCTTTCCAATCTTGCGAAAACACTGTAATTATGAACTTTTGTTTTCTCCTGTTAGCGACATCGAGACTCGCGAATATTCGAGACACGATTCTTCCTGGTTAAGTGAACGACGAACCGAAGTGCGATTGAAGTTTGCATTGCCGGAGTGCGACGGAAAATAAATTCTTCTCACAATCGCTTTTTTTCTCGCGAATTTATAATGTAAAGATCTCTCGAACGAGTTGGATATTTAGTTGTTTTTAATCAGTGACGTTTGGAACCTCGCTTAGCAACGATATTCTTTTCCATATTCTATTTGATTTTTTAATCGCGATTTAAAATATTTTTCTGAAAATTGAAATCGGTAAAGGTGCGAAAATATTCTTTCCGTAAAAATATAAATATTTCTTGAATTAAATAACTATAATTTCAATAAATTGCAGTTAGAATAAATTATTATAAGTAGAACTATAAATCTAAATAACTTGTGGTTGTCAGATAAATTTTACTGTAGACATTATTATTGACTGATTACAAAAGTTTATGAAATTATTTACAATAAACAATTTGAATAAATGAGTTCTTAATTGAATTTAAATAAATACACGACTTCAATTCACAAACAAGTTTCCTTTGGAGTACGATAATAATTTTAACAAACTCGAAAGGACTTAAAAGTCCTCTAAAGAGAACTCTAAAAGAAAAAAAAGAAAAAATGACGAAAGAAAAAAAACGATGCTTAAGCTGTCAACGTTGCGACGAATTTTGTTTTCTTTTGACTTAAAAAGAAAACACAATTTCTCGGAATTAATCGATTAATTCATAGCTTTGAAGTATAAAAGCCACAAAATGTCCTATTAATAAACGTTTGACCCAAAGATACTTCGAAAATCCGAACGGATTCTGTGTCTCCAACTTCGAAGAGGCATTTTTTCAAATCACGTTCGGAAGCCCGAAAAGTTCAAGCAAAAAAAGTTAGCTCGATTTTTCTCACCGGAAATGACCCTACGGAAGATTTGGAAACACGAAAAAAAATAGTGTCGCCGAAAGTGTGGAGTTTTTGTCTTTTACTTTCGTTTCGCGTTCAGAAAAAACGAAAAAATTAAGGACAAAAAACATTCCTTCGATTCGTCACTTATAGACAAGCTAAAAAATTCGTGCAAACATGTAATTCCAATAACAGCGAGATTCCATTTCGAGGCCCTAACCAAAATGGCGATAATTCGAAATAAAAAAAGGAAACGTTATTCCTAAAGAGCGATAGTGACATTATTGGGTCTATCGACCAATATTATCGGCGGTGGGGTTGCAGAGCGAAGCCCAAATAATCCTCCGACAACGAGATCGTAACTTCCGGTTTATTTGGGCTATATAAAGTGCACGAACAGTTGTTTCGAGGGTGTGTACGCGGCCGTCCCCTATCACAGGGTAGCGGCAATCATTGCGCGCCGTGGGACTCGATTTGCCAACTAAATCGTTCTAATCCAAGAGAACGTGGAAACAATCGAAACTGCGATACCACCACACACGCTTGACGAAGTACCCAACGCGGCCAGAAACAGCGAGGTGAATCGGTTACTTTCCGGTAGTTGGGTGGCAAACTGCACAGAAGCGTTTGAACATTAGGAATTTGCCTACGTTCGGCTCGCAGTGACCGAACGTAAGCAAATTCGGCGAAGCTTCGATTTGCTCCTTCAAGCATGAAAGAACGCGTTGAAGCAACGAAAAACAGCAGAAAAAGAGGGAAGACGTCGATCGATTATGAATCAAAACTAAATCAAAATCGGATAATCCGCAGGAAAAAAAAAAAGAAAGAAAAAAAGAGTCCGCACGTAATTTTAAAGGGGCAAAAAAAAGTGCCGCCGTAAGCAACGAGAGCTGCACCAGCGGACAGCGCGCAATGTGTGACCGCGGTGCGATTTATCATCCGCGTAGCGGACACGAACAAACACGTGTAACGCTACAAACGTGTCTCGTTCGATATTTGCAACGCGACTAGGTAAAAAAATATGTACGTGCGCTTATGACTGCAATCCAGTTTGCGTTATCACAGCCCGATTACTAATCTTCCTAGATAGACTTTAAGATTAATCTTTTCGCAAAATGATCGAGAGAACGAAAGCTTTGGCGATTTCGAACGAATGACCCCTATATGACGCGAGTAAAAAATTTATCCGAATAAAAGAAATTGAAAAAAATAATTATTATGGTTATTATTAACGTTAAAAAGAAGCGAAAATATGGAAGAGCCTGTTGATACTCGAACGAAATATATCGTAAACAAAAATGACAAACAAATAACGTTGTGAAAAGACAAAATTATACATTAAGTTTATTCGTTCAAATAATATAATAAATTAATTTATCAATTTTTAATATATCGATTTATCGAAGTAAATGCAGGAATTAAAAATGAAGAAATTAGATTCAATTTCAACGATGCCAACTTGATGGTTTCGACATGTTTATCCGAAGTAAAAAAATTCATAATTTTATTTTTGAACGGATGCGTTGTAACTAAACATACAAGGGATCGATAGTTTGGATTCACCGTGTGATTGTTTCGGTTTAAAAATGTAAGAACGCCCGTATTTTGTCGAAAATTTGCTTAAACATTGAAATTTCTCAGGCAGTTTCGACGATTGGAGTTTCCGCAGGATGGATGAAGCAATGTAGAAACTGCGTATGGTAAGCAATATTCTATTGGATGATTGTGGAAAGATAGAAGTTGAAAAAAAAAGTACTCGTTCGATTCCACAGATGGAAACTTCAACGCTACGCATAACCCAACGGTTGGAGAGTGATTGCATCGTGCAGGTGTGCGATTGTTCGCAATTCTGTGTTAGCTACGCGTACATCGTCAGCGAACATCAATCATAAAATGAACAGCAGGTGTGTCGGCTTCTTTCGTTAGTAATCGTTTCGCAGATTTATCAATTGCCCTGCCTCGCTTGTGAATATCAACTGGCCCGATAATGTTGCGCACGTATCCGATCAACGGATACATGCATCATTCTTTTTTTCGCAAGCCAAACCATTTTCTTCTTGACGGAGCAACTGTATCGAAGTTTTATCACTTTTGATATTCAGCTGCTTTTTTATCGGCCCGATATTCGCCTCCATGCGACGCAACGAAACGTCTCTTTTTATTTTTCCATTTAATTTATTTTTTTCGTTTCTTTCTTTCCGTATATTTTATATTCACATTGGAATCTTCAATTCCAAAACGAAAATGAACAAATTATACAGTTTGATTTCCCGGCGGAAGAAAATCGACAAAACAATCGAAATTAGATATTTTTTGGGCACGTTTCATCGGTGCAAATCCCAATTTAAGGGATTCTTTTTACCCCACGATGAAATTAGAAGTTACCGTAGCGCAGATCTCATCAAAACCCACGAACGCTTTTTTCCGAAAAATCTTTTTGGATCAAGTATTTTCTGATGTTCCATAACTTCAGCTGAACCCGAACGACCCGTATACTCGTTTGAAGTCGTAACGAGGTTCAAGGAAGATTGTTGAACGCGGAACTCCGGTTTTTCATCGCGCCAATTTGCATACAGAGAAGCTTATTGTCTAGGGAGATTGGGATGTTATCCGCTACTCCTGGGTCAATGCGAATCCGCATCACGGTCCATTATCTTTCGGAAATCGTGTGCCCAAGACTCGGGAATCACGTTTTTTCCAGCAAACTCGATCCTGTCGATCGTCGCGGTAATCTCATCCTGAGAACCCAACCGGTAACGAGGTTTCTCTAGAAACTGAATCTATCTCGAGTCTAAATCTGTCTAACAGTATTTATCGGAAAACGAGGTCTACCCTAAAAATCGGATCTTTTTGAAAATTGGGTTCAGCTGAAAACTTAATTCACCAGGAAAGTGGATTTGCCCAAAAGTTGGATTTGTCTGAAAACTCCGCGTAGCTAAAATCTGGATCAATCAGGAACAAGCTATCGAGCAAACTTTCAATTACGAAATTTATGCAAACATTTTTTACGGTTTTCATTTCTGTGATGTATTTTTCTTATTGTAGAGAAAAAATAAAAGTGTCCTTTATTTTTCTTTAATAATATCAAATAAATGTATCGCGTATCAGCAATGTATCATTTTGGGTAATAAAAATCGAGAGAAATTCAAACATTTATACTCTACGTTTCGAATATTGATTTATCAAAATTTATTAAAGTCATTATCCATGTAAATATCAGAGTAATTATGCAGAACTGGGGCGTCATCAAATTTCAAAAAGCTTTGTAATAACGAAGAACCATATTTTTGTTTCACCTTTAATAGTGTGCTTGTGTGTGTATTGATGGGTGGGTGAGTATCATTTTTTATTTTATTTGGGGATTTAAATGGGTATTATTTTTTTATTTAATTAAAAAAAAATGTTGTCCTATAAGAGAGGGGAGAATGGTATATAAGAGGAGAGTGATAAATAAGCATTCTGAAATGCTTATTTGATAAATATCACCACTCTTAAACCCCGATTCAGACACCAAAATTAATTAAAAAATGTCCTATTTTGGCGTTTCCTCAAACTTCAAAATCCTATAACTTATAGAAATACTAAAAAAAAACACAGTCTCCCCCGACGGAAATTCACGCGTAGCGACCAATGGAAGACGTTCGGAAACCCAAACAAAAAAAAAATTCGGTGCCAACATTAGCGAGGTGGTCCACTTCTCCATAATTAACCCTTTATAGACTCGTGTTACATTTCTGTAACAAACCTCAACCATCCCGCTAAAATGTATACTAAACATTTTAGATAATTAAAATCAACGTCACTGCATTGTAACGTACCACACCGAACATTTTAATACCAAATAGAAATCATAGATGGCGGAACTAGTAGTTTTAGCAAGTTCAAATTTCGTGTGCCGGTGAAAGTGACAAGTCGAAACTCGTTGAAAGTTTGAATTTTATAAA
>JAPYZI010003869.1:0-15941 GCA_030523105.1 Ophioninae sp. A BG-2022a | reverse complement strand
TACGAATTAGCGCAGTGAACAAGTGACAAGTGCCAAGTCAAAAAGTATATTGATTTTTCGGAACGATGCAAGCGCGGTCGGTAAAAACGGAGAATGCGACTAGTGGTACATTTATGTGAAAAATTTCGAAAACCAATTTATCCGCTATTTTTTCATCAAAATAGATGAAACAAAGCTCAAAATGTGTACTTTTAACCGCTTGCGAGGCTTATGCTCGGGAAATTTGTGAAAGTGCAATACGATGGATCGCAGCTCACAATTTTAGCATCGTAGCCTTATTTCGATAGATTCTAATCGGAATTTGGTGGAGACATCTAAATAATAATTTTTGTTTTTGTTAATATAGTTATTAGGTTTTCATAACATAAATAGTATGGCAGGGTAGAAAAGTAAAAAAATCGAGACATTTCCCATAATGAAAATATCGAATTGTCACCCCGTGGCATCGATCAACTGTGCCAGCCATCGTGTATGTTTAATATTGATGCCTACATACCGTGTATGTATACGCATCGCAATCGCGTGCGCAATCGTTATGCGCATATCATCTGACCGAGTTGGAACTTTTCTAACCTCAAAACCGAAAAATACCTCCCTCATTTTTTGACAACGGATTCCTGTGCTCGATGATCACGTTTGTTTAGTTTACGAAAGTACAAAAGTATAAAAAAAAAAGGCAGGTAATCATGCCGAAGAAGAAGACTGGCCAAAGGCGAAAAGCCGAGAAGCAAAAACTTCGTCAGAAGGAGATAAGAACCGCCAAAGCGGTGATGGATTTAGCCAAAGTTCCTGCAAATTCGGTGATGGCAAGTATATTTTCTGTATTCACGATCATCGACTCGTACCTTTGAACGATGTTCTACAATTGTCTTTCTTTTTTTTTTGTTTAGGAATGCGACAAGTGTAACAAGAAGCAGAAGAGTCGTGCATTCTGCTACTTTTGTCAGAGTGTTCAACGACTGCCCGTGTGCGCTCATTGTGGTAAAATGAAGTGCATGTTGAAGACGGGTGATTGCGTTATCAGGCATGCAGGCGTATTTACTACTGGCTTAGCGATGGTGGTAAGGAATCTCTAGAGAATTTATAACAGTTTTACAGGTCTTTTGTTCAAACCTTTGGTTTTGCAAAAGAACTGCTCCGTTTAAGTGATCTTTTCTAAGGGCGCAGTTTGCGACCACTGTGAAGCTTGGGTTTGCCATGGAAGACGCTGTCTTACTTCGCACGCTTGTACCTGTCCTCTGATGGATGCTGTTTGTCAAGAATGCGAACGTGGTGTTTGGGATCATGGTGGCAGAATATTTAGATGTTCATTCTGCGATTGTTTTCTGTGCGAAGATGACCAATTTGAGCACCAGGCGTCGTGTCAAGTTCTAGAAGCTGAAAGCTTCAAATGTAACTATCACATTACATTGATCTTAATGACCTCCTGACCTGATTAATCTTAATAATCAACCTAATTATTGATCTTAAACAGTGAAAGGTTTCTTTCACCCAAAATACCCAAACGTATTTTCAGGTCAATCGTGCAATAAGCTAGGACAGTATTCATGTTTGAGATGTAAGACATGTTATTGCGAAGACCATGTGAGAAGGAAGGGCTTCAAGTACGAGAAAAACAAACCTATACCATGTCCGAAGTGTGGTTATGAGACTTCGCAAACGAAGGACCTCAGCATGTCCAGTGAGGAACATTTTTACATGAATTTTAATATTCCCAATATTCATAGGAGGATATATATATTTTTTTTTATATAGCACCGAGGAAATGCGGAAATTTATTTTGCGATCATTTTCGCTCATTTCTTATTCATTCATCCGATATCCTTGAACAGATTTCGAAATAAATGGAAATCATTTTTCTATTAGCTCGCAGCCACAAATTTGGCAGACAAAATCAAGCTGGCTATGGCGGATCCGATGATGAAGGGGAGGGTTATGGTTATTATGGGAACGGAAGTGCTGGCTACAGTTATGGTAACGAGGCATCTGGCGACTACGAGGACGATGAGGATGATGAGGACGATGATGAAGACGAGGAAACGTCTAGTGGAAGCGGTGAGGATGAGGACGAGGAGGAAGCCGAGGACGACGAGGACGGTGGCAATAACAAGGGTTCGCCAAAGAGCAAAGCGAAAGAATAACAACGACAAACTCGTAGAGCATTTTAAACATCGTTCTATATCGAAGAACGGTCGTTTTAACAATTCTCCTATTGCAAATGTCGGAAAATAATAAAATCTGTTATTTTCGTAAAATTTATCAATACGTATACGCCAGTATCGACTTTGTACATTTCCCGCGCATATCTCGAAATGCCTTGACTCGCCGCCAGGTGATCAAAGGTTGCGCGCGCATCCGAAGCGACGTGAAGTGCCCGCACTTCCTCTTTTTCGTTCCAGAGGATTTGTGCCCACTGTGGATAGCGAAAATGTCCGCGCTCGTTGCAAAAGCAGTGGCTGCCGCAAAAAGTAAGTAATTTTTCGAAATTCACTCAAAGAAATTATACCCGCTAATTTTTTCAATTGATATCGTTGATTCGGCCGAATTTCCATCGCCTCCGAATCTAAGGTCGGTTGAAAAAATCTTACATAACTCCAAGCCAAGAGGTTTGAACTGACAAAATGAACTGGGCGGATTTTTTGTTAACGGATCGCACAAAAATGACTGTGTTCGAAGTATCAGAGAGAATGAGGAACACTTTTCGTGTTTCTATTTTTTAACTGAGCCGGAATCATTTCGTGGCTACGTAAATGTGCTACGACTGTCTGAAGTGGTCAGTAATTTTCATCCGTCCGTTACATATTTTGGTTGGGATAATATCACATCGCGATCAACAATTTGAAAAGATTCGTGGTCGATTTTGGCAATGTGTTGATGCATGCCAGTACAGAATATAACAAAGACATTGATGGTTGCCGATAACCTCTTTTTACCCATTACCATTCTAAACACACACATGACAAAGCGGCAGAATCATACCAACTTCCAGGATTCAAATTTCATTGCGAAAGTGTGTCAGACTATACAGCAGGATGATGGAAAATCGATTAACCATGATTTGATCATTGCCGATGTACTTGGTGTTCCTATCTCAATCAACAAAGTAAACAGTAATTCTTTGCAGATCTTGCTGTGGCAGCTGGGCCACAGTTGACAATTGCCGCTCGTTATGCAAAGGTTGAATTGGTACCACCGAAACTATCTGAGTTACCAGCCGTAAGGAGCGGTCTTGGCAAATTGTTACACAGTGCCAAAACGGGACGGTTTCGTGAGATCACTGTCAAAGACGCCTGGCTGAATACTCTCGTCGGCATTGAAATCTGGTGCTGGTTCTTCATTGGAGAATGTATCGGCAAGAGGAGCTTCATTGGCTACAACGTGTAGTGACTTTGTGACTGTCATTTCCCTAGGCAAATATACATATAATTATATCTACATTTCTAGATGTTACTCAAAACGCTCCATGGAGAGCAATAAAAAATTGATGTAACGAATTGAATGAGCTACAGATGACGTTGATCGTTATTTTTTATATAAAATTTCTCTTGTTTATTCAATGGAACAAAACTTTCTCAACAACATGTCTGAATAGGAATTTTCAGGGTACTGGTATAGTTGATTTAAGTAGTCTCGGCATCCTTATCCCAAGGTTACGTAAATCAACGAATCACCCAACGGACTCCTTATTCCATTGGGCGATTCATTGGTTACAATGCGATAACAGTAATTTTTTTATAACTGTTGCAAACTGGAGGAAAGGTTTGACGATCACTTAAATTAGTAGTAAAAAGAAGAGTGAAGAAGATAATGAGCGTTGCATTCCATTAGCAGAAATTTCACCACGGTACCCTATTGACATCGTAAAAAAATACGTGTATCAATCGTATATAGAAATATATATTATCTGTTCAGCTAGAAAAGTTCATTTACAATGACACTTGAGTTTGCTTGGGTTTGACACGCGTTCAAGTCAGCATATGCTGTTTTAGGTACTGCCATATGCAAATTGCACCTGTGACATGAACGTTCAAAGATCGGACAACCCCGTTTTGAGGGATTTCCACGCATGTATCCAGAATCGGGATCAAATTTGCCGGGATCCCGTCTTTTTCGTTCCTGATTTGAAAGATTGAAAGGACACCAATTATCATCTTTGTATCTTTGTAAAGTACATCAAGTATTACGTCCTTTGATATGCGACTTACCCTAACAAAAGAATGGTTTTTTTGTCGAATTCCATGTCCAGAAGACTAGTGCTGTTTGCCGTTTGTTCCGCGCCCACCAACTTCCATCCTTTGGTTCGTTGCTTCAGCAAATAATCTTTTAGCAGATGCGACTTTACCTACGTCACGTAATGTCTCGTATTATCTTCCGTTCGTCGTACCCACGATTTTGTCTTATTGTTACAAACGTTTGAATAGCAAACCTCAGTGATGGTTATCCATTTTTCGGCCGATACGCTTAGTGTCTGGAATTCCCGATCTTCCGTATATCTAAGGCTTCCGATCACCAATTCCCTCGCTCCGAAAATCTCGCAGGTTCTTGCGAGTCCTCCAAGGTTCGGGGGACGATCTATGAGAGACGCCACAACGATGATACCCGCGTCTTCACCGAGCCGTAAATATTTTCGAGAAAGCGCTGCTTTCGAGAATTCCGACAGTTGATCGGAAAACGGTGCCATTGACTTCCAGGGAATAACTTTCTTCTGAATATCACTGAGACCACCGCTCGCTGATCGATCCGTTTCCTCCTCGAGGTCACCTGAATATATTACACAGTCCTTGGATATTAAGTCATCGAGCGAGCGAAAAAACGTGTGGAAATGGTTTATGTTTACCCGTGGCTCTGGGCGTTTCTTTCTTGGCTTGTATCGTTGTCCAGTCGATATAAGTGGAGTCACCAGGTCGTGATGGCTCACTCAGGAAGATTCCTACGTCGTTCATACCCGGAAGAGAGTTGATCAAGGATGCCGTCAGCCATTCGTCGACCGGCAATCCCGTTAATCTTGGCAGGTGATGATAAATAATCTGCGAACGTTTACGTAAGTTAAATGTCCAAGACTTATATCATTCGCGTCGGTCCAGTCGTTGATGTCAGTTCATACCTCCAAATTATAGTCTCGATTTGGATGGAATTCCGTGAAGTAAAAAGCGTCCATTATTCTTGAACAATTTTTATATGAATTTCCATGAAGAAGACTTTCTTGAATCCCTTCGTAGAGAAATCGGTATTGATGCTGCTCTTCACTTGGCAGCATTGGGAACAATTTAACGAGAACCGCCTAAAGTAAACGGGATACGAAGGACATCAAGAATTACTTGATGTATCAAATATGAATACATTTCATTAGGCATATTAATTTGATGTTAGTTTAATAACAATATCAGTAATACAAAATCCTATCAATGATTTTTTCAACATCAGATATTTGCGCAATCCGTTTTTATGAAGATGAACCTCTATTATTTATAACTCACCTGACTGTAAAGACGTACGTTGAACTGTTGGCACATGCAGTTTGGCAAGAGATGCGATATCGCTTTAGTAATAAACTGAATTTTCGTTTGTCCATTGAGCAACCGTGAAGTATGATAAATTATGCTGGCCACTGAGGTAACACTTCCGGGACGCTTTTCCACAGCCTGCAAGTCATGCAGTACCATTTAAATTGTACGAAATAGTGAGAATTGTCTTTAGAATTGTTCGTTTTCGGATAATACTCGTACCGTCCTCAAAAGTGTCCATACGGAATCTTGCGTTAAAGAATTTGCGTAAATCCTAACGAGGAGCCATTCTTGCATCAACCGCACACTCGGTTGATTGCTCTCTGCGATCAAAAGATCGCTGATTGCAGTGTACAGTTCGTGTCTTTCCGCCTGCGACAAAACAGTCACCGATTATAACAAGTATAATTTTGAATTGAGCGTGAGATACGATTCGCCGATTGCCTGCTGATTTATTTTCCTTACTTCGGACAGATATGGCTCCAGTATCAGTAATGTTTGCATCACTCTATGCTTTAGTCTGTGCACTTGTGAGTTGTCAAAGTATCTTTTGTTCCGCAGCTTCTCTAGAATTGATAAATTGTCCCTGAGAATACGTAGACGAAAATCATCGTTCCCATTTTCGTTCAGAATGGCCAGCAAAACGAACACTGATTGTACACGTATTCGCTTATTCGTGTCGCCTGCACTGTTAAAGAAAGAATTTATATATCGCCTTTATATTCGTTAAATGTGCTTGAAAATACTCGCAAGGAATTCTGATTGTTCTACTTGAAATACGATAGAGTTGCTCGTTCTATATTTTGGTCAGGTCGTAGAACTTCCCCGTGAAGAAGACAACACATAAGCGGCTTTACATAGTGGATCATGTTTTGCCAAGGCCCGGACAACATTGCTGTGGTAAATATATGGCGAAGAGACGGCACCTTTTTCCCTTCTTCCATCAACTGTTCTATGCACTGAGAATACACAATTTGTTAGTTTCGCGTTACTGTGATGATTACTTTGTTCTCTAAATGGACAAACATGTAAAATGGAGAATGTCGCTCATTTCCATTTTACATAAAAAATATTACAACAGGGAAGTTATTTGAGGATTGGAATGCTGAGTTTAGCAATGTATAATTTTTGTTTTTCGTCCGTTTTCCATTTTAAAGTTTTCCTACCTCGATAGCAAAGTCGTTCAACGATTTCAACTTTTGGAATCCTGGATGTACGATGAGTCGAGTAAGGTTGATTACTGCGTAGAAGAATGCTTTCGTTTTGTTCAATTCAAATGTAGATTTCCAGGATAGACGAACTATGAGATCTACCTTATCCACATTTTCGACAATCAAGCGTGGAGAACTTTTCAGGATATTCAGAAGCGTTTTTGTCACTCGACCAATCACTCGTTCCGTTCCACTTTGAACGATAAGTCGTAAGTCTTCCAGCCATGAATTTTCAGTCTGCACACTAAGATCTGCGTACTCGGAGTATCGAAGTATAAGGAAAGCAATATTGTCGCAGCAGTCCCCAATAAATCTTCCCTTCGTACCATCTCGTTCAGAGTCGTTTAAGATGTTATCTTTAAAGTATTTCATGGCAAGTTGTAGGTTCATTTTTTTTAGTTCAGCAATATAGGAGTTGTCCTCTTGATGATACAAGTTTAACACCTTCAGAGCATAAAGCCACAATCCTTTAGTGCATTCTTTGGGGTTGACAACGACATTCGCGCATTTGTTACGCAAGCTTTTTAATCTCTGTGTCAAATCGTCGGAGTTTTGACGATGGCCGTTTCTTATGAAACCATTAATAGCCGTCAGGTATTCCTCAGAATTCACGACTTCCGCTTTCGCGAGACTCTTCTCGATCAGTCGCAGAGTCGCGTCGAGATACGGTGATACGAGCCAATCGAGGATCTTCGCGGGTTCCGATGTATCCGAGGCTTGCATCAGGTAACCTATGAGCTCCAAGATTTTTACTATCATTCCAGCATCCGCGTATGGCCTTAAATTCGCACCGATAAGGTTTTCAAAGAGTCGACGAAGCGATCGCTCAGCTAGACAGTCTTTGTCGTTCAATATTAGATTTGCTTCGAGCAAAAGAATTATCGTTTGAGCATGAGATTCCACGCACACCACGCTGTGTTGAAAATCCTCGCAGTTTCGTGATACATACGTCTGTGCATTCGCAGGTTTGATGATACACGATACGTGTTTGGTAACACCCGCGAGCCATTCTACGCCTGGATCACGACGACATTCGTGCATGAGAATTAACGTATCCGTGACAAGTTTGACATCAGACCAATACGTGTTTGCCTGAGTATAAGCGCAAAAAGCTTGCAGAATCAAACACTGTGATTGGCGTTGCAACCCTTTGTCGTGTCTTGTCAAATTCTTTTCAACAATACTTTTCACGCATTTCAATTCTTCCGGTCCCCAAAAGTTGCTAACTATGGCACGATGCTTGGTGACTTCCACAATCGCTCGTAAGATCCAACAGATAGCTACCGGACACCAAGAGATTGTAGAAACAGCCCGAATAAAAGAGTTGATTAGAGGAACTTCTGCAGTATCAGATTTCAGGAAAAAATCAGCCAGCTTCGTTACGATCTCCGGGGACTGATGGTTAATCTCGTCTCGCTCGTAGAGACTAATATTGTTGAGACTATTTGCCAAGAAGTCCATCAGATCCTCGTCGTAAAGAGCAGGATCTGTCTTGAGAATTTCCTGCAATCCGTGTATCATTACACCGGTATTTTCATGCTGGAGAATTCTCTTGAAGATGCAACGCAACCAAACAACATTAAATCTATGGCTGCGCGATTTCTTCTCAAAACAGGCATCGACAAGGTCGGGCAAATGCGTCAAGGCTGGCAATACAAGATGCTTTTGTTTCTCTTCCAGAGCCTCAAGAATCAGAAAAAAATTCCTCTTTGTCATATTTTTGGCATGCTCATCCACAGCTTTGTTTCCATCATCGTTAGGCAGGAAAATTTCGTTTGAGCTCTGGAGTTCTGAAGCAGCTCTTAGCTCTGAAGTTTTGTTCACCTCGTCAAAGTCAAGAGCTCTCTTGATAAGGTACAGGGCCTGCTTACGTTGCTGATAGATCTTAGATAGTAATCCTTGGAGTAGAACCGTCCAAAATTCTTTTCTAGTGCAGTGTCCATAATACGTCTCCCCGATGATTGTTCCTGTGGTAGGAAAACACACATCTGCTGTTGCACACAGTATATCCAGAATTCTGGCGAGATCTATCTGGTCACTGCGGATTCCGCTCCATAATGGAGGCATTATTCTACGTACGCCAAATATCGTGACCAGCTTTAGCAGCAGCGAAGCCAATGCCTTCCATTCCACACTGCCTTCCTGATTCATCCATGTCGCTATCACCTTCAACATGCAATCGAGTAGTTCTTGGCAATTTTTCTTGCCATTTTCCATGTTGTAGAGTCGGGAACGCAAATTGTATGAATCGGCGAAACATTCGATAACCCACATGACTGAACCTGCCGTCTGACTAGCCATTTCCAGATTTTTGTACATCTGCTGGAAACTTTCCAGTGAGTGCGCCAATTGTTTCTCATCCCAAAGCAGAGTCAACTGCAATGCCGCGATATCGTACAGAAGGAAAAATTCCTCTGAATCTGGAGGATAGCTCATTCCTTTGATAGCGCACTTACCGAGATCTATGGGACTGTTTATCAAAAGCTCACATGGTAGACGATGACTCTCTGTGATCGTCAACAATTGATACATGTAACACAATAGAGTGCGAAAGGTTTCAAGAATCCGGACGTCCGCGGAATCATCGGATATTTTCGTGTTGCAGACGGCGATGAGTTCTTTTATTATGAACGATTGTTTTCGAAAATCGTCAGTAAGGACCTCCAGGATGGTCAAGTTTGTTGTTGGAACCTTTAACAGTCGATCGTAAATATCCATTTCCGCGAAAGATTTATTATGGCGATCGCGGACTTTGAATCATGCCGGATCGTTTCCGGATTCGACCAGATTGCTTGTTACTACAGAATCGTTCTTGGCTCCGTTGTCCCACACACGTGTTTTTCAGGTTACGTGCAGTCTGTGTTGATTTGGCAACTTCTGGCGTTCGCTGATTTTACACCGTTACACCGGAAGAAGATTTCAATGTTTAGCGCTGAGATAACTCGGGTGGCAAAAGACGGCAGTTCATACATTTGCAACGTTTTTCTTACGGCGCGAGGCGTACGATTTTCACAGAGCGATCGGTCGTGATCCATGATTCCAGGGCGGTTAACATAACCTGAAATGGTTTTGGTTGAGCCTTTTATTGCAGATGATTAATTGTCATACAAAATAAGCATCAGTTTTGGCATTGTTACTTAAATGAGTTCCGTCTTGCTTTGTCAGTATAAGTGATAAGTGCTCATTCAAAAGCCAGCCGGTCAAGTTTTTATATTACTTTAAAAAAATTCCAATTTCAAAACGTGATTTTTCGGGTGATATTGGAATCCCAAATTCGCCCATGGTCCATCATTTTTTAATGTGGATAAAATATCAGTCGATTGCCAAAAAGTTATTGCCTTCGCTGGGAACGATATTCTCCAAGCATTTCGTATCAACTATAACAATGGCGAAGAGCAAGTACGAGTACGTGAAAGGATTTGAAACATCGGACAACTGTTTACCAAATTGTTGGATAGTCATTAGAATAGATGGCAAAAATTTTTCAAAGTTTTCCAATGTTCATGGTTTTACGAAACCTAATGACGTACGAGCTCTCGAACTTATGAGACAAGCTGCTACAACGGTAATGAAGGAATTCAATGAAATCGTTATATCCTATGGACAGAGCGATGAATTTTCGTTTGTGTTCAAGAAAGATGCAGCCGTCTATAACAGAAGAGGTGGTGTAATTCTTTTTTCACAGCAGTACTTATGCACTGACTTCGCTTCCAGAATCGTTTGTGAAAATAACTTTTTGTATTTTCAGCTTCCAAGCTTCTGTCAAATGTAAATTCTCTGTTTGCTTCTTCGTACGTTTTTTACTGGAGTAAATACATGGATGACCTGAAACTCCAATATCCACCATCGTTTGACGCCAGAACAATTTTGTATCCGAGTGATCAAAACCTTAAAGACTACTTAGCTTGGCGGCAAGCTGATGTCCATGTTAACAATTTGTACAACACCTGCTTCTGGAATCTGATACAAAAAAAGAATATGACACCGTCTCAGGTATAGCTTTTAATAAATATGACGCAATGTGCAAATTTGGCTTGAATTGCAAGGACCATTGCGGAATGACCATAATAGATATTTGTGAGCGTTTTCAGGACCAATTGGAGCTACAAAAAATATAAAAATGCTAGTAACATTTTAAAATTTGCAGAAACCACAAAAATACTAATAGCAAATCATTTTTATAGGCACAAGAAAGATTGAAAGGTACTTTTTCATCTGACAAGAATGAGCTGCTTTTTCACGAGTTCGGTATAAATTACAACAATGAGGCAGAATGTTTCCGTAAAGGGACCACACTCCTATGGAAGGTACCTCGCAACGAGAACGGAAAATCAAAGAAATGTGTTGTACCCTACACGGGTGATATAATAGGCGAGCGTTTCTGGCGCGAAAATCCGGAAATATTGGGATTAAAGACGCAGGAGATATCAAAAGATGCATTTACAAAATCAGCCCCGAATTCCGAGGAAAACTGTGAGAAAATAACCGCATGAGGTTCAGACTTGAATAGGCGCTGGAAACAATCAGCTACAGTGGAATGCATCGCAATTTTATTCATTATTGATTAACATATTACATCTAATAAATTAACATATTTTACCGTGGTATAATACTATTTATATATATATATGTGATATTTTTTTATCTTCACGGAATCATGATAACATAAAATATATATACATCGAGCTATTACTATTGTTACACGCACGTGGCCAAAATTTCGATAATTATTCCAGCATTATCGAACGATCGTACGTGCAACGGCATTTCATTTATTTAAGGATTTATATATGTATGTGTAGGTTTATTTGTGCTTTTTTTCTTACGGAAAGAGACGGCACATTGGATCGAATCGCGCAAGAATTGAACGCGGCAGTATCGTTCTCCGTGATGACAAAAAGTGTTGGCTGTTTTTCGACGGTGGACAGTTGTGGATTTCCCGTAATTGCACGTACGCACGTGAGCAAAGTAGAGTCAAAATATCGCGGATCAACACATAACGATGAAATGATACATCGGCGGGCGTTTTATTAAAAGATCGCTATGTAATTATCGATCTTGGCGCGATGCTTTTGGGCAACGCACTCCGCTATCCACACAATGTTGCGACACTCTTGTTCCTTCAGTTTTAGATAACTGTAGAATACACCAAAGTGAAATTGCTGGAGGAACGCGTGCACGTTCAAACGTACCTGCAATATAGCAACAAAATATCTTACAATTGAACATCGGGTGAGTCAAGAAGTGAAGCAAAGTACAAGCTACGTCACGTGACGTATAAATACGTCAAAGATGGTCAAAATTTTCGTATAACTGTTTCGCTGAGATAATTAAGATTTAAGATAAAAGACCGTCCTGCTCTGCATTGCTGAATTCTACAGAGTTGAGGTTTCGTTTTGCCCAAAGTGTTTTGCCAAAGCTACACTCTGTCATCATGACTCCATTTCTCCATATGTTTGAAACTCCAAAAATTTATTTCATCGAATAGCGTACCTCATATTCGAAGAATTTGTCCTCGAGGGTCTTGTCCCCAGGATTATTGCCTGCTCCTTCGAAGAGAGCACTGTACTCCTGGCGAAGATAAATAAGCAATTAAATTGAGTTAGATATTGAATGAGAAATGTATATATTTTTTAAGCGTAAAGATCTCTGTGAATGCGCAATTGCTAATAACTGAGTTTAAGAGGTATCGACCGAAATACTAAGTAGAGAAAGCGTATCGTAAATTTTTCCCGAGCGTGATAGCGTTGCAGAAGTGTATGAGGAAAGAGTAGCCAAGAACGATAATTAAGAAAGTGACAAAGCGAAGTATCGGGATGTAATTGCAAGAACACTCAATATTTTGCAAACAATAATGGGAAGGAAAGAATAGTATTGTCATTCTTAATGTAAAGAACTTACCGCGTAATACTCTGCGACGGCTTTAACTTGCTCGTAATCGTCGGCGCGTGCCAGCGCTGCCAAGCCATCTGGATTTAAGCGACCACAGCGCGGATAAAGTTTCGCTCGGTCGTCCTTTCCGAGCTCGGTACCGAACGAATTTATCGTTATAATGATAGCTCTCCTATCAGCTTCGAACTGCCGTAAAATAATTGAAGGAAAAAGATATTTACTCCACCGATTTTGTCATTTGGACACTGATAATAAGATTTATGTTAAATATGTGATAGCAGTATTACTCGCAATACTCACAGCAAGAATTTCACACATCGTATCAGCAGTTGTGCCACCGATGTCCTTGCAAAACTTGTAGAAAGCTTCGAGGTAAGCTTTGTACAGGGTGTTCCTGATAATCTCAATGTTCATCTCATCCAAATCCTGCTCGGAGATGCAATCCACGAAAAATGGAGCTGCGAAATATGATGCAAATGTTTGTAAGTTTTTCGAATATTTTCTAGCTACATAAAAAACACTTTTTTACAAACAAACCATAACTTTATTCATTTTGAATATTTTTAATGGTAATTTTGTCCGTGTGGAAGCTAAACATCCATTTAAAACCAGAGACTTCCAGATATTTAGAGCCAAATTTAATAGATGGGTCGATTTTACAAAATATGACTAAAGAGATAAAAGAATGTATGATTGACTTTATGTTAAATTTATGGAGTGAAGAAACGAGAAATTTGAATCTCTGTTAAATCAGTTATATTGCATTTGTGTAGCAAGTAATTGCTACTATCAAATTATTGTTTCATATAACTAAGCAATGCAAGTAAATTAAAAATGCCTACGTCTTGTCAGATTCAAGGGTGAACTGACATCTTGCAATAATACACAAACAAAATACCACCGTAAAGTAAATCGATAAAGAAGTATATCGATTAAGTACCACTTGATAAGTGAAACAACGATACATCTAATTTTCACTATTCACGTTATAAATCCTGTATTTTAATTAGCAGAGATGACTTACCCAGAGGAGTGTCAACGAGCACGGCATTGTAAAGTTCAGCCGGTGTGGCGGCTACATGAATGGCCTCCATCTGCTCGAAGCTACCTAGAGGATGACACTTGGGTATCAGCTCAGAAATTGGTCTCTGATGCAACGTTCCTGTTATCAACAGTATTATATTGTCGATCATGTAGCTGTAAGTTATGAAGTCTAGAAATTGGGACAACGGCTCGACCGAATGGTTGCGCATGTGCTGAAATTCCACGACTAGCTTCTCCCTGAGCTTGTCGTCAATGACACTGACTGCCAAAGGCGATGGTTCGTTTGCCAGAAAACTACCGTAATCCGTGCCAGCTAGATGAAGCTTTAGATCTGTATAAAAAAAATATCGTACGTTGATATACTTAGCAAGAAAAGTACGTTTATTTTCTAATTGAGCAATTTTTGAACTTTTTTGTACTGACGATTGGCCACTTTCACGGCGTATCAGAAGAACTTTACCTTTTTCAAAATTACGAAACATGCATCAGCAATAAGTGGATTTTAATCATAATACGCAGAGTGAAAAAAAGATTACCTTCGAGAGTCTCGCACTGGACCAAATTGAGATAATCATTCTGCTGGAGTATACCACACTTGAAACCACGGCACAATCCCTCCAAGTAACCCCCGTCGATGTTGAATATGCAGCCCTTCATTTTGCTGATTAATAAATTCTGGTGAAGACTTTAGTCCGAAGGAAGAGACTACGATGGTGCGAAAGGTGCGCGGGTTCGCGTCGAAAATAAATTGGAGCACGAAATATCGGACTCGCCCTCTTTTCGCGAGACAATCATATGACTGACTGGACTGAAGTTGGCGATAACATTCCCGTCACACTCGGGAAGGGGAGAAATGGCACAATTCGGTATTTTCGCTACGCGCAGTGGTCCGAGTTTTTAGTGTCCTACATTGCCACCTTAGCGCTAGTCATATTATGAGAACCTTATATATTACTCCATCTCAGTCGTAATCTTAATGTCAATTTTACAAACTAAAGTCTAATTCTTAATTGAAATAATTAAGACATCATTCTCGTTCATTATGATTTTTTCTAAAAATTATTCACCCTTAAACAATATTGAAGTATTTTATTCTGAAACTAGCTAGTAAAAATAACAGGTGGCATTTAAATCCGATTTGGATAAACGGTATATGTACTTACGGAATTAAGTTAAGTGATCTAATATGCATCACTTTTTTCCTTAAGTATTGTCTAGAAAATAGTATTATTGTTTATCAACCTATAATAATTTTTTGAAAATATTACTACTGATTCAGTCTTATTACGACTGTCGCGCCTCCACTATAAGAATATTCTCGCAGCACAAAGAGCGCCACGAGTAGGTAAATGATAAAATCAAAAAATCTGGACGAAAAGCAGTACATTTTCATGCATGTTACAGCAACAAAGTCAGACGTACATAGGACAGTTCTTACGGGCGGCGTGATGACAAGTATTCTGCGACCCAAACTGCCGCCTGGCGGCGTCACGAGCGACCAGCTTTTATGGAGTACCGCCGCAAAGTTAGCACCCCCAACTTTGAGTAATTGGGTTGTTTTTAAGAATCGTTAATATAAGATATACAGGGTGTTCCAGGACGGAATGTCATCCGTGAAAATGGGGATTGGAAAAAGTGAAATTCTGAGCCGATTGATACAAGCATGTATGGTTATCGGATCAACCCCTGAATTATTATTAATATTCCAACTAATTCACTATTTGATTCGTCTTCGACTCGAATTTCTAGGAAAAAGTGTCAAAAAATATCCTAGAAGCGATTTTTGCATTTTCCCAGTCTAATTTTGTACTTTCGGCAAAAACTCGGGCATATTTGTAATGAACTGAAAATTTTCGATTGTACATCCGACGAATATAATCGAAATTTCGTTGAAAGCACCGCACATTGCAAACAAATCGTGTTTTTAGGCGTTTTTTACGACTTTTTCATTGAAATTTTGGGTTTTGGCGGAAATAAATAGTAGATTCGTACTCAGGGGTCCAAATTACATCGTAATGGACCATTAAAAAAAAAATTAAAAATCCAAAAATTTTGTCGATTTTTAGGCAAAATAAGTTTTTTCACTCAATCATCGATAACTTTTTTCCCTTTAGGATGTGGCACTCCACTCTTCGCTCAATCTCTTTGTTATGATTTTCTCTTTGAAATGCTTTTTTAATCATTAAAATTGGATGATTTTTCGATTTTTGGCAGAATTTCAAAGTTGGACCATTGATTTTTGCAAATTTTTCCATACATACCCCTTTGCCTCTTTTTTTGCGATTTTTCA
>JAPYZI010003868.1:0-20670 GCA_030523105.1 Ophioninae sp. A BG-2022a | reverse complement strand
GGGGGGGGGGGGGGCGGGTTTTTTTTTTTTTTTTTTTTTTGGAATTCGAGTACCGCTGGTGTGTGCACGATGACAATCGACCCTTTACTTCAATCCTCGTATCCAAAGGGTGTCCCGAAATAAGCGTTGCCAAGAAAAAAAAAAAACGAATTTACATTGACAAATTGTCAATGTCAGGATTGTCAAAAACCCGCGGAAGTTACGATTAGTGTAAGAAATTTTCAAGCCCAGCTTTCTCAAGGATCATTTATTTATTTATTTTGTTATTTTTCTTTTTTGGTCAAACGGAACGTAAAATTGCCGCAGTGTTTCTGGAAATTACAATGATTTTATGGAAATTTGGAATTGTTTAGTGATCGGACAGAGATAATATAATTATTTTTATTTAATAATTGTTATGATACAATTATAATTTTATTGTAATAAAAATTATCAAATAATTGTAATAATGTTTATATTACAAATTATAATAAATAAACAATAATATTAAATAATTGTTAAAATATGACGTATAATTATTTTATCATTTTATAGTGTAATTTTATAATCTAATTATAATTTTATTGTAATAAATATACAATAATATTAAATACAGAAAATATCATAAAATAATCAAACTTATAATATTGGTGTGCCTTTTCTGGTACTTCGATTTTTTCAAAATTTAATATCTATGCTAAAAACTTATTTCGAGACACCCTGTACGCACGACTATTCCGAGGTTCTTTCGCAGCTGCGAAATTTTTGAATCGAAAGGTTTTCTTTTTTTTATGATTTTTCTGTTTTTTTTTTTTTTTTTTTTTTCATAAATCGAACTTTTCTCCACCAAAAATCCGATCCGTTTTTAATCCCAATTTCGTGAGTCTTTGGATAGCGACGAATCTATCGCCGAGGTAATAGAGACTCCGCGGGGTAATGAGTTCGAAAGGGCTCGACCCTTTCGCGCTTTCAAGTCGCAGGTACCTCCGCAAAAACTTTTGACCCGAGTTCAAAGGGGAGAGAAACCCTTTTTTCATGGTTTTTTCCCTTTTTTTTCTTTTATTCATTCACTCCCGTTTCCTCTTTTTAAATATTTTTTTTTTTTAGGGTCGAAGGGTCGAGGGCGATCTGCTTTATCGGAGCTTTTATTTTTCTCGTTTCTTTTTTTAAACGACCTTTTTTTTTTTGGAAGGGTCGAAGGGTGATCCAGTTTATCGCTCGTTACCGATTGATTCACGATGGAAACCAATCTCTAATATCCAGGTATACGATAGCCCTTCTAACCAGTTCTCGTAACGACCTACCAAGGAGAACATCGAAAACGTGGATTTTTCGATCGCTCGTTTTGACTCTCGAAATCAAACGGTTTTTTCTTTTTTTTTTTTTCATTGCGTCTTAAAACGTTGTTCGTCGACGAAATACGTTGGGCGAATTTTGAATATTATAATTTTTGAATTAATAATTATTGAGCAATTGTTATATTAAATATTAATAATAATAACACGATAATTATGAATGAAATGGTATAACAATAATAATGATAATAATAATAATAATAATAATAATAAATACAGGAAAATTTTTTAATTTCCACAACAATAATACTATAATTCAATTATTCAATAACAAATAAAATTTCTATTAAGAAAACAATTATTGAACTTTTTAGTAAAATTAATATTTCAATGAATTCGTAATAAGTCTTCGATAAAAAAAAATAACCAAATTATTCTAGTAACATTGAAATGTTAATAAAATAGCAATAAAATGTTAACAAAAAAAATCATTCAGTGTTTTCACGTTGTAACTTTTTAGTAAAATTAAAATTTCAATAAATTCTCAATAAATCTTCGATAAAAAAAATAAATTATTAAATTTTTCTACTAAAATTGAAATGTTCATAAAAAAGCAATAAAATAATAATTGATTTGATAAAAAAAGAACAACAAAAATTAATATTTCGCGTCCGTAATTTCTTTCGAATTCGGATTTGCTTCTGATTTTCAAAATATATCGATGCAAGAAAGACGAGAATGAGAAAAAAGTGAAAATCGAGAATGATCGGGTACGAAAAACGGACGAAAAAATTTTCGGTGGAAGAAAAATTCTGTCGGGATTGCAACATATCATTCGAGAGAATAGAAAAGAGGAAAGAAACAATTTCGCACGGAGCATGGGGCCCGTTTAAAATGAGCATGCGCAGATGCTCAGACGAGCCTCCTGTATAAAAATGTCTCGTGTACCTTCTTCGTAGTACGTTTTTCCCTTGGCTATAAATTCGGTTGCATTAACACACGAGGGGCGTTTACCGATTACATCGTAATCGTGTTTCACGCGTATATTTATTGTGTACATCTCTATTATGCGCGTACACTACACGCGCACCTATTTCGAAGCTCCTTTCCTACCAAAAGTGGGCAGGATCAAAACTATATATAATATTTACGACTCGGAGACATTTTTTCATACTGAGTGACACTACCGTAGCGAAACGTTGATTTTGCGAAAGTAACGCAAACCACGAATCTTCAATTTTTCGTGTTTCGTATTTTTGGACAACATTTTTTTCAAATTTGTTTCTTCGGATTTTACTTTTCGAACTTATTTTATCGTATTTTTTTTTTTTGCAATTATTATTATTTTTTTTCTTTGGTTATTTAGAACAAACAAACTCGTACGAAATAGAAATAAATTCGTGAAGATTCATATCACTTGTTCCTTGGAAATGTATTTTTGTATTGCGTTTGGAAATTTATTGACAAATTTATTTTTCGTATTTTCGTGGTATTTTATTTTTCAAATTTGTTCTACGTAATTTTGAAAAATTTGCAAAAATAAATTCGTAGGAAAGGAAATGAATTTTTCGTATTTTTAGAAAAATTTGAAATAAATAAATTCTTAGAAATAGAAATAAATAAATGATATATATATATATATATATATATATGTTTGTATTTTTTGACAATTCATTCTTCAAATTTGTTTTCCGTACTTAAATTTTGAAAAATTACGATAAATAAATTTCCGAAAAAGAAGCAATATCGAAATTATTTTTGATATTTTTTCAAAATCCATTCTTCCTATTTTTTGTATTTAAATAGAAAATAAATAAAATTCTTATATATATATATATATTTTTTTAAATTTTTTTGCAACCGCGATTTGGCCAATTTCGAATCGGTCATTTTCGTGGACGGAGAAATTTGAGTTTTGACCGATCCCTCCCTCCGGTTACGTTTGAGACGAGGAATTCGTTTTTCCCTATTCTGGGCAAGACGAGAGGAGGAGTGAGCCTGGTAAAGAAGACGAGACTGAACGTCGAAGAAACGTATAATCGAAGATAGATATCCCGTGGGGATGAAGTCCCAAAACGCGTTTGTACATACGGGGTGTGCGGCCCGTCAAGTTTCGGCCCACTGATTTCTCCCGCGAGAATTCATCGATATTGACTCTGAGAATCAAAATTTGACGTTTGCCTGCCTTCCCGCTATCTTTCGTTTCGTTTCCTTTCTTAGTTTCTGGATCCAAAGAAACATGGGTTACCATCCCTCGAGTCCGAATTTAATACGAGCCGTACTATTTTCCACACGCGCGCGTGCGTATATATATAGACAGATACGAGAAGATAAAGGGACGAAGTGACATTTTGAACGATTCTAAAACCATCAATCATTTAAACCAAAAAAAAAAAAATGTGTAAAAAGAATATAAAGAAAACAAAAAAATAGTAAAAAAAATCCAAAAGAAAATATAAATGATACGATAAAAATATTAATCAACCAAAAAATTGTAAATAATGCATTTATAAAAAAATCACTTGTTTATATATAATATTTATTTAAAATACAAATTAAATATTTATTTGAAAAATATTTCTTCTTACTGCGAAGAAATATCGACCAAGTACAAATATTTGCTCATTCGAGATTATAAATTTGCAGTTTCATGGAAAAATGTGATGTTTTATTTCTGTTTTACAGGAATAAGTGAGACTGCATTTTTGAACATTTTTTAATCGCCAGGATTGTTAATTTTTGTATTTTGGATTAAAATTTTTTGGATTTTGGATTTTGGATTAGTTTTTTTTTTTTTTTAATTTTTAATCGTCAGGATTGTTAACTTTTATATTTTGGATTTTGATTTTTTGGATTTTAGATCAAAGTTATTTTTGTTTTAATTTTTTTAATCGTCATAATTATTAATTTTGAATATTTAAGGTTTTGATTTTTTTGGATTTTGGATAAAAGCTCGATGCCAGGGTTATTGTTCTAATTTCCTGATTCAGTAGATAATCCTTTAAGGTATGTTATTCCGTTGGAGATGAACGTTTCCCTCGTTAAATCCGTCCACTATCTGACTACGAATTTGTAACACGGATGTCTACAAATTTGGTTTCATTCAGGCGTAAAGTTGAGAAAATGAGGTCAAGAATGGTTTCCAAGCAAGAAAAGGTAAAAAGACGAAGGAGAAGGAGGGAAATTGAGTTTTGTAAGCTTCCGCATCGATCACCGAAAAATCCCTCGTACTTTCCATCCTCTTCGCGTCGAGTCTTTTTTTTTTTTCTTCGTGTTTCGATGATCGCTTTGGGATTTTTCATTTCGGCAGATTTTCCAATGTGGACGACAATGGAGGCTAGAAAGCGGGGAAGTTGACAAAGTTTGGTGCGTTTGCTTTATTGAATCCTCCCCCAGCTGGGTGAAGGTTGAACTTGCTCATCTTGGTCACGCGAGACATCATCGATCATAGGCTGGTATTGTTTGATGGAAGTCGAGGATGAGCGTTGTTTTGGCATCGACACAGTAGGCGGACGCGAAAAGTCAATGGACACCCGCGAATCGGAGGTTGGATGTTCCCTCTTTGAGAATCTGATTCCGCCATGCCCCCGTCACGTCCCACGATTGAAATCAACCCGTTCCATTTACCTCGTAAAATACCGTCCTGACCCTAACTTTCCATCAAGAAGGAGGATCTGGTTTGAAACGCCTTGAGAACACCTCTCGACCTTCCGTTGATTTTCAATTCCGCCTTACCATTCTTCGTACGAAACGTTGGGCCTCCGGTCCTTCCTCCCTTTGTCTTTCCTTCGATCCTGACGTCGGGCGGGCCGGCACGAAACTTCGTGATGGATCGTGAGGTCCTTCGCGAAAAATCCTCCGAGAAACTGAATCGGTATTCACTAGGAAGGAAAACTTGTTTTTAGGGGTCGTTGTTCATTGATATCAATGTTGGAACGGACTGCCGTACAAGAATTTTGTAATTGAAGCTCTCGATCGTGATATCTTAACCGAACTTCGTTATAAATGTTCCCAGATGTTGGTGAATAATCGTTCATCAATTTCTAGAATTTTTCGTAACCAAACAAACCCAAACAAAATATTCTAAAAGTTGGTAAACGATATTTATGAAAGTACAGTTTGAAATATATTAAAAGTTGAAAAATAATTGTCAAATTAGGGAATCAAAGTCCCCAGATGTTGGTGAATAATCGTTCATCAATTTCTAGAATTTTTCGTAACCAAACAAACCCAAACAAAATTTTCTAAAAGTTGGTAAACGATATTTATGAAAGTAAAGTTTGAAATATATTAAAAGTTGAAAAATAATTATCAAATTAGGGAATCAAAGTCCCCAGAAGTTGGTGAATAATCGTTCATAAATTTCTAGCAGATTTAATAGCCAAGCAAACTTTCTTCAAGTTGGCAAACGATCATAACCAAAATAAGGAATCAAATCAGCTTTGAAACACATTTAAAAAAGTTCATTAACAAACTTTTTTTGTTAATCAAAACGATTGCCAAACAGGGGAATAAAATCAGCTTTGAATCTTGGAATCCTGATGAACCTAGGAATTCAATATTCCTAGAAGTTATCAAACAGGATTTACCAACTTCTAGTGAATTATTTCGTTTGATCAGGATTCTATGAGAGTTTCAATAATGATCTTTTTATCCAGCACTGCTCATAATGTTGAGCGATTGCCACTCCTGTCAATAGGGAGATATAATTTCTCAGAAGAACATCGGAGTCCAAAAAGATCAAGAATTACATCATTGATGACCTAAAAAAAGACAGCGATCAGAGGAAACGGACATTAATCCGTTCTCCAACAACGTTGATCAAATTTGTCAGTATTTATCAAAGCGTGTTTGAATCCAGTAATAATTGAAGAACATCGAGATTCCGGATTGTACAAAAGGGATACCTGGAGAGTGTAGAGAACGTTGATTAATAGTGATTCGGAATGATATTTTTAATCGAGGAGTTGAAAAGGTGGGAATTTTTCATCGAGCTATCCAAGTTGCGAATTAAGATCACCCGAATAGTCCGTAACATCTCTAGAATGACATTGGTATCCCAGTTGAAGAGACAAGAATAACAAGGTGAAAGAAAAGTCATCGAATAGCGCGGCAGGTGTCCGTCGACCGCTAAAGGAGTTCAAGGATTGCAATTCGACGTTGAAGACCGATCTCGTCGTGGACTTTGAATAACGAGACTCGTCCGTTTCGAATAATTAAATGGGCGAGTTACTTTTGAACTTTTTGTTCGGTCTTGACCGTTGATCCTAACGAGGTGACGAGTCCACTCTTGGCGAACGTTAAAAAACTCCTTCGTCATCCCAGGACTCGCTCTTGTTAATCGCCGAACGATGGAAACCGGAAATGAGACGCGAAAAAAATGAAAGTGCTAAAGTTGGGGTTAGTTCGTTCCTGAAATGACGTCGGAACTCCTTAAAACCTGACGAACCGATGTGTGATATCAAAATCGATTCAACTGTCCTCGTTCAAACACCATCCTCTAATAACAACCGAAAAAACAACAATGAATTTCCTTCTGTTTCACGTGTCTAACGTACTCAAAATGGACGCCGAGTGTACTCGATAATTAACGAGGAAGACGGACGTGATAATTCTACACTGTCGACCCGTCACTCCGTCGTCATCGTCGTACGAGCTTTTTCGTTATCTTTTTCTTCTTTTTTTTTTCGTTATTTTTCATTGTTCGAAACGCCACTCTTGACATCACCGATTCTACCATTCTTTACATTGATATTAGTGTCCACGCCATCTTGAAAGCGTACCTTCCGGTGACCCAAAAACTTGCTGATTTGAAAAAAGACCTGGTTCTTGATGAATATGTTGCCAATTCGTAAAGAAAATGAATATTGATTGAACCAGATGTTACTAAAGATAATCAACCCAAGATTAATCAATTATTTCAGTCTAATTAACATTTTACACAATTTTACAGAATTTTCTCGGTTTCAAATTCGTATTAGCTTCTTCGAAAAAAAAAAAACAATTATAATCGAAACAAACAATGTTTTTACTTTGTTAAATTTTTAATTCGAGCTTTCCATTGAAAAAAAAACTATCGATCACCTTGCCATTGTGCAATTAAAATATCGCGGTTGTTTAACATTTATTATAATTTGTTATTTATTCAAATATTCGTTACGAAATGAATTTCCAAATGAAATTAAAGTTGACGAAGTTTCATTTACCATTTTCTCGGACTTGACACTTTTGAGAATTGACTTGATTTTTTTTTTTTTTTATTTATTTTACGAATTACTATAATTCGAAGAAATTCCAATTTCCCTAGGTCTGTTTTTACGATGAAGCAAGCCAGATTTAAATTGGATGGTTCACAAGCGTTTGAAATAACAAATCGTTTGGTTTTACGATTTGTTTTCGGTGTTTCTCTCCGCGTGAAATCTATAAGTGTACGACAGAGAGAAAAAGAGAGAGAGAGAGAGAGAGAGAAGAGTTTGATATACCGCTGTTGCCAGTAATAAAGTTTTAAGGGGACCGGAGATCCTCAGGCATGACTTAACGCGAGAAAAAACGAGACGTGCAAACGTCGCGTTTATACATTTTTGTATATCCGTGCCTTTGTAAGCTTTCCCGTTTAACAACTCCGTCACCTCGCCACCTGACGCTTCTCGTCATCTCGTTTTCTCCCATCCCAACGAATTCCCTCGCTCGATCGGATAATTAGTCACGTTCGAAAAATATTTGTCTACCCCCGAATGTCTTTCCAAATCCTGATCAACGACATCGCTCCAAAAATAGATCGAGAACCGTATCAGCGCCAATAATCTCGGTTTCTAATTATTTCGAATATAAATAATCAATTGTTAAATCGTTTGATAATTTTATGACGATTCCAGATGAAAATGTTGAGCTAATGAGTCGTTTGATGATTTTATGATGATTTCAGACGAGAATGGTGAGCTAATGAATCGTATGATGATCGAAGGACGATCCCAGATGAAAATGGTGAGCTAATAAGTCATTTGATGATTCGATGTTGATTCCAAACGGAAATGACGAGCTAATAAGTAATCAGAAGATTAATGACGATCCGAATTGACAACGTCGAGCTAATAAGTCATTCGAAGACTCGTTAATCTTTCGAGATGAAAATTCTGAGCCAAAAAGTAACTCGAAGCCTCGAAAATGATCCCAATAAAAATTGCCAAGTCAAGGATTTATTCGTATCCTACTTTATATTAGGTTGAGAAGAATTAACTTCCAAGTGTCCTTGAAATACACACTTTCCAATATCAAAACTTCCCTACTTTTAAAATCCGAGAAAAAACGTGTATGAAATTTGAAAAATGTTCGAAACTGTTAATCCAATCGTCAAGTACGATCCTTTATCGTTTCAACCTCCAAAGATATACAAAACCCTTTCCATTAGCCTTTGTTACGTTTTTTTTTTTTCGTATTATTTTATTCGACACGATCGTTTTGTTCGCGCAAAAGTTTCGAGGAGTGAAAACAAAAGGAAAACACTTTTCGGTAGAAATAAATTCGGTTGGGAGAGATTGAGACGAACGATGTTGAAAAGCCATGTGCGACTCGTCTGATCGTCCACTTTAGATCGAAGGGGGAAACAAAAGGCTCGTAGCGGAAGCCCGCACGTGCGAGAAGTTTGGTTCGATTGGTGACGATCACCGGGAGGGTCTCGTCATCCAATGTCATTCTGTAACGACGTAACCAAATCCAGAAGGATGTGTGTGCCCTATCGTCTCGTTATCTACCCGACCCCGTAACCACTGGATACGCAACGATCGCGATAACGTCGATACGTTAAGGACGCGTTTTTATTAGTACGTTAACGTTCTTGTCCCTTTGCATCGCGATCTATAGTTCTTTTTTTTTCCCTTCTTTTTTCGTCTCGTATTTCCCCTTTTCCATCCATGTGTCATCGTCTATGACTTCATCGTCGTCCGATCCCTTTCGAACAGCCACTGTTCTCGTAAATTTATTTTCGGTGATTTTTAATTTCGATTTTCAATTTTTTGCGACATTTTTTTTTCGCTCAGATTGAAATTGTGACCTTGAAATTATTAGGGATTTTGATTTTTGCGTTTTTAGGAGTGTTATTCGATAAAATGGAATTTGTGGCTTTGAGATTGTTAAAGAATTTTAATTTTCGCCTTTTTCGAACATTTATTCGATAAAATGGAATTTGTAATGATAATGATTTTTTCTTGTCAGTTCTTCAAATTTTCTTCGGGAGATTCCAGTTCCGAAACCCAAACAAACCCAAACAAACACTTTTTAGAGTTTTGCGTGTAAACCTTTCACTTTTTTAGGATAACAATTTTAAACATTAACGTCAACGATTTTGCGATTGAAAAGAAAATTATTTTCGTTACACTCCAACCAGTTTAATAAAAATATGATATTATCAAGAAAAAATAGATTAGTTTTAGTAACTACTGTTTTTTTTTTTCAAAATCATCCAAAACGTCAAAAATGCATTTTCCGAGGATCCTCTTTTGCCTTTTTTTTTTTTTCGAAAGAAGAAGAAAGTAAAGTTCCATTGAGAATGGTCGGTACAGGGAGTTTGGTGAAGACTTCAGAATCATATTTCCTTTTAGGGCAGATCGTTGGGAGATACCTAATGAGAATCGAATGAACGTTGAATGCCGTATTTCTGGACGATGGTCATTTTTATATTGTACGGAACGCAGGTATTCGTTCGATCGCAATCTCTTATCTCTCCCGTTTGGATCAACGTTGAACCAACAATGGTCGAAAGAAAGAAAGAAAAAAAAAGTGAGCAACAAAAAAGAAAAAGGCACACGGGCGATTTATTTTCAATATATATATATATATATATATATATATCTTTCGTTTTTTGGATACGCGTTTTACTTTTTCATTGTTACGAAACGAAAAGAAAAATCAAAAAAAAAAAAAAAATCGAAAATCATGAGAAAACGAAATTTTGCGTAGATCCAACTATAGATCATTGTCCGGGAATTAGGATGCCATCGAGTTCTCTTTGACGAGGCAAAACGAGAGTTTCTCGAGGCTGATAACGTCGCTCGGTTGATTTCCTGGCAAGAAGGAATTGTCCTTTTTCGATTATTCGAAATAACAGGTATAACGGACGACGAACAATGGTAACTCGATTCGGTTGGGTATCCCTCAAGATAGAAACGATCGATGCATCTTCCGCTGTTTTTTTTTTTTTCAGTTTTCCGTATTTTTGAACGAACGAACGAGTGGTCAAAAGTTTTCGAGTTATGGATGTGAAAGTCGATAAAAAAACGAAAACATTCCAGTTGTCAAAAATCCTCTAGTTTGGCGGTCATTCGTCACGAAAACAGCGTTCAAAAAATGATAAAAAATGTAGTCGATGGTCGACGTAATACCGATCCAATAATTAGTCGAGTTTGCGTGTTTGTCGGAGTTGATCGGGGTGGGGGAATAAAGGAGACTAAACGGGGTACACTCGGTAATTTGGAGAGTCATCCAGCAATGGGTCTCGGTGTTGGAATCGAATTATAAAAGCCCCCGGTGATGCATCGTTCCCAGCCACTTAAGGCGAGCAATAACTGGCTCGAGGGGTTAGTAAGAGAAGGACGGATGAATTTTTAGGCTCTTCCTTCTTTTCGTTATCCTCGAGCAGCTCGACTCCCCCACCTTCGACGTTTCCATCCTTCTCTCTTGAGATCTTTGCGCAGCGAGGAGGCAAAGGGATACCGAGCAATAATATATTGTCATTGGGTAGATTCTTGATGCAGCGTTCTCTCGGTGGATAATATATTAACGCGGGTAAACGCGGCTCTCCTTCTCTCTCTCCCTCCTGCATAGTTTTAAACTGGCAGTTTCGCGCTCTTGGCTCGGGCTCTTCTCCTCGCGGGAATACGGGTCCGCGGACCTCTCGTGCAAACGATAATGCCCCCTCGTAACTCAATATGATGTATGCGCTTGTTCACGCTTTTCGCGCCAGTCTCTCTCTCTCTCTCTCTATTATTTTCTATTTGTTATTTTGTTTAATTCGGATTCCATGGATTATTTTTATTTTATTTCCTCTCCTTATTATATTTAGTTTCACGATTTCTTTTCGTTTGTATTGTTGCTAACAATAATAAATAAAGAAATGAATAAATATATATATATATATATATATATATATATATATATATATATATTGTTATTGTTATTTAATAATATATATTTATATTGGTATCGAATTAATTATTATTGTTGTTATTAATAATACCTTATTATTGTTTAATGTAATTATTGACAATATATAGTATATATTGTTAACAATAATTAACTTATCGTTGTTAATGATATATATTATATTTTACTGTTAATAATAATATAAACGAACAGAAATCGTGAACCTTTATTAAGTAGTGTCTTTGTTGTATTAATATCGTTATGTTACATATCGTAGTTTATTATTATTATTATTATTATCATATGATTTTATCATTCCACGATTCTGATTTTCCGAATTTTTTCACAATTCTCTCAATATCTTTCAAAATTCGTTCACCATTATCTCGTTATCATTATTATTATTATTACTTTATTATTGTTACGTTACACCCATAATTTTTTTCAATTAAAATCTTCTCGTCTTTTGCATTAATTTGTACAATTCCGTATCGTTGTATAAACAAATTTAAAAAAATATGACAATTACTGATTATCAGTATCGAGCAACTCACGAAACGAAATTTCATTGGATCCCGAGAAAATTCGTTAGCAATATTTCCAGCTCGCGCGTATTTTATTTCATTATTATTATTTTTTTTTTTTGGGGGGGAATTTTATAACGACTGAGAAATTCCGGAAGGGGGATCTTAAATACGATCTTAAAAATGGAAAGAGATCGAGAGCAATGGTGGCTGGAATGAAAAAGGGCCGAGGGAGAGCTCTGGGGCAAGTGTGCGCATCAAGGGCACCGAGAATGGATTTATAACTAGATGTACAAACCGCGTACGTTCAACAGTAGAAAAAGGGTTGAAACAAGGGCAGGGAGGGGGGGTAGGGGCATGAAACTGGGCCGGATTGAGAAACGGAGGTGCCAGGGTGGGGGGAGGAGGTAAAAAATCGTCACAATGTTGCTCGGGTGTAGGCATGCACACGCGCGCTTAAACACAAAAGGGGTGGTCTCGCACGAAGGGGTGAACGAGCTCCCGGAGCAACCTCGTAAATCATCGGTTAACGTACTGTTTAGGCGGGGCGGTTTCACGGTGGGTACTGCACCCCGGATTCTATCCTCGTCTACCTGTACCGTGAAAGCCCCTTTACCGACAATATACACACATTCTTGTCTATCACCCGCTCGGCCGTGCCCCGAGGACTCTCCTACCGCGCACTAAATAATTCACCCCTTCCACTGTACATTGGGGTTGCGCGAAATGTTCCTACGGAAATAATAATATTAACGGGCTACCGTCGACGTCTTCATTCTTGAGATCATTTTTCTTTACGTTCGTCTATTATTCGTTTTTATTTTTCTTCTTCGTTTTTTTTTTGTTGGTTTATTTAGTTTTTTGAAAAATTGATTTTTCAAAAATTGTTTTTTTTTTTGCATTGATATTGCGATTTTTTTAAGATTGATGATCGTTTTTTTTTTTTATTGATAATGTAGTTTTGTTTGAAGATCAATAATCGTTTTTTTTAAATATTGATAAGCGTTTCTTTTTTCGGATTGAAAAAAGAATTGCTTTATTCTGATTAATTAAGTATCGTTTTCGGTCGATTATACATTTTTTTAAATTCGTTTTTGGTTAAGTGATACTTAGCTTCAATTGATTTCGTTTAATAATTAAAGATGAGATTTTAGTCATTTTTAATTATCAACGATTTGTTTCTTTTTCAATATTTGTGGTAAAATCAAAATCCTAATATCGGCTTTTTGTATTTCATTGAGCAGTTTTTCGTTCGATTTATTTATTAACAATTACGCGTTTCTAGGCATTGAAAAATCGATATTTTCTTTTTCATCACGAATTGTTCTTCTTTATTACTATCGATTGTTTCAACATTTTTAAACAATTAACAATCATTTATTTATTGATTGAACGAAGAAACACAAAAATTCGGTTTCAGGCCTGTCAGCCTGAAATTTTAATTGACGATTAGGGGGGAGATTTTTCGTCGGTTCTAGGGGAAACTTCTAGGGGATTGTGGGGAATTAAGGGGTTCGAGAGGGAGCGTGGATCTTCGATACGAGATTAGATGAAAACGAGGGATCGGAGGATAAGGTAAAACACAGAGTGTCAACTTGTTTCACACGGTTGATATTAATATCCTCGACACACGGGGGCGTGGCCGAGACAAAGAGGTTAAAAAAAAAAATAGCGAGTTTACGCGCACCTACGTTTGCGCATAATCTCGCTTCAATATCCGGTCGGACTGGTTCTCCATTAGACCCGATCGAGTGCGACACGAGCGGGGAGAATTTACCCGATTCATCAAGTTTCCTCCTCGCTATCCAGTAGCGCGTTACGTCCCATCCTCGTGTACGAGTACGAGCTACCTACTCCGAGATACGTCTACGCGCCCAACCGGTATTTCCGTACATATTTTCTCCACAAAACATCGCCAGACGACACGCACGAGCGTATCTGATCGAACCATTAAATTTCAAACGCGCAAACGCAAAACGTGATTTTATAGAATAAAAAATAATTATTTATACATTTATTTATTTAGACAGTTATCTATTTTTATTTAATTATTTATACGTTTATTGATTTTTATTGGTTTATTTATACGTTTATTTATTTTTATTTATTTATTTATACGTTTATTTATTTTTATTTATTTATTTTTACATTTATTTATTTTTATTGATTTATTTTTACATTTATTTATTTGTATTGATTTATTTATACGTTTATTTATTTATTTATGACTTTATTTACTTTTTTTTCATTGATTTACAAAACATTTTAACCACACAATTGTAATGAACTAAAATTGTAGTCCATAATAATAGTATAATAAATATTAATAATATACTACTGTATAAATACTAAATTATAATACAAATAAACACGAAACAAAAGAAGAATAATTATTACAATAAAAATAATAACAATAACACTCAACAATAACAACAGCAACAACATTATGCAATCAATTTTCTTTTAAATAATAACTAACCTCAAATTATCGTGAACAAAATGTTGTTTTCTTATTTTAAGGGGGAAACTAACGTACGTATACAAACTTTTGTGTACGTACATACGTAGCTTTGTATTTATACACACGCGTGTACATAAATACGAGGTGTAGGCTGGAATATATCATATCATAGTAATCAGGGAGCTCGAACTATGAATTCATTACTAACCGATTCTCTTTCACATATACAAAGCTCCGTTAAGAGCCCTTCGTAAAATGCCTTCGCGTAGGCCTCATGAATAATACTACCGGAATAAACTGCCTGTAATTGAACTTTCAAAGTCGAGCCATTAAACGATCGTCCGTGAAAACATAAATTATTTATCCGCGCATCATCTTCCTTTCCTCGCAGTACTTTTTATTAATTGATACGTAATCGTTCCAACTCATTTTTTTTTTGTGCATTAATTTAGGAATTCCATATTTTCAATTGAGTACGATACAAGTACATACACGAGTTATTATTGACGGTGGTAACGAAATAAAAAAACAACATAATTGAAAAAAGAATTATTTTTAATTGTACATTTTTCAATTTCGGTAAAACAATTTTCTTCAAATTTAAACATATTGAAATATGTATTTTTCATTCTAAATTGAAATGATTTTTTTAATGTTTATCATTGTTTATCGGTAATATCGTTCCAAAAGTCTTTAATTATTCGAAAAAAGGTATTTTTGCATTTGATATTTTTCCCTGTTAGATACGATTCGATTTATTATTATTATTATTATTATTATTTTTATTGTTTTTATTGTTATAAAATTCGTTCGGGACGCCCCGTAAATTATTCGTGCACATTCCTTATCATTGTAAATTAAAAGTTCGGATCTTTCGTAAAAACGTTGACTCTGAAAAATAATGTTGGGACTGGAGACACTGGTTGATTCAAAATTAATACATAAAAGTGAGATAATACGAATAAGAGACGAGAAAAGATGCAGAACTGCCTTATTTCTCTTGCCCCCCTTCCCGTCTCTTCTCTTCTCTCTTCCCCGCCCCCTTCCTTTCTCAGTCTCCGTCCGCTTATCTCTCTCAGCGATGATGCGCAATATCATTAACACCTTAACGTTTCAACATAGCATCCGTCTTGCTTTTGAGAAGCCGCGCTAATCCACGGTTACACCGGTCGCATTTTAAGCGGGACAGCACGCGAGCCGACATATTTATCGCTTGTTTTTAAATATTAAATGATACAAAGGTGCCGCACTGAAGGATATAGTGGCAACATCGGGAGAAAATGAGAGAGAGATACGAAAAATAGTGAGAGAGGAAAAGAGAGAGAGAGAGAAATGAAGGAAAAAGAAAAAGAACGAGGGAGATAAACAGCGATAGAGAGAGATTTGATTTTATAGCTTGAGAGAGAGAGAGAGAGAGAAAAATAGCGAGAGAGGGAGAGAGAGAGAGAGAGAGAGAGAGAGAGAGAGAGAGAGAGAGAGAGAGAGAGAGAGAGAGAGAGAGAGAGAGAGAGAGAGAGAGAGAGAGAGGAAAATAGCGAGAGAGAGAAACATCGAGAGAGAGAGAGAGAGAGAGATATATATAGATAAATCGAGAGTGAGAGAAAGAGAAAGAGAGAGAGTCATAGAAAATATCGAGAGAGAGAGAGAGAAAAATAGCGAGAGAGAAGGAGAAAAATCGAGGCAGATCGAGAAAAAAAGAGAAAAATCGAGAGAGAGAGAAAAATAGCGAGAGAGAAGGAGAAAAATCGGGAGAGATGAAGAAAAAAAAAGAAAAATCAAGAGAGAGAGAGAGAGAGAGAGAGAAAGATTAAAATCGAGGACGAGAGAGAGAGATAGAAAAATCGAGAGCGAGAGAAACAGAAAAATCGAGAAAGAGAGCGAGAGAGAGAGAGAGAAATAACACGAGCGATACAGAAAAAGAAAGAGGAAGAGATAAGGGAAAAAGAGACAGAGAAAAATAACGAGAGAAATACAGAAAAAGAAAGAGCGAGAGATCGGGAGGGGGGAAGAGCAGAGGGAATGGAAGAGGGTAGAGCTCGTAGCTTTCTCGAACTCGCGAGCAGGCTCCGGTGCCCCTCCCTCTTCTCTCTCCTGGTCGTCCTCGTCATAGCCACGGATAAATGTGGATTGAGACGTTTTGATATTAGTTATACCCCTGTATATTTCATCCGCGCGCGTACAAGTGCTACATCCCGGAGGATTTTTATTGCAACCGGTATGATAAACTAAAGGGTGTAGTGTGACGAATCCCTTAAAGTGGAAATTTACGAGCCACTGGTAGCCAAAAATCGAAGCAACTCCGCGAATATTACCGCTCCGTAATAATCCTAAATATATTTCTAGATTTACAAAAAAAAAAAAAATACAAATCACCAGATTTTCGAACCGGGAGGAAAAAGATCGAAGCGTCAAAAAAAAAATACTTTAATTTCTTAATCGTCATCGTGTGATAAACGAGAATGCTCGAGTGACTTTTTCAATAAAGTTTGATCGTTGAACAAGCGATATCTGGACGATTAATCAGACAACAATCGACGAAACTTTACTCACGCATCGAAGTACTTAGAAACAAAAAAAAAGAAGGAAAATAGAAAAAAAAAAAAAAACTAGAAACTACCGGGAAAGGTCTCGTAAACTTAAAGATATGTATCGAAACGATCGAATGTTTCGCATAAAGCATACTTTGGGTATAGGTTTATTCCAGACCATTTTGAATAATTGATCGGTTTATTGATAGTCGTGTAAACGACGAATGCTCGTTCGCACGGTATTATAGCTGGAAATGTTGTCAGGCTTTTTTCCCTTCGTACGTTCGCGTTTCGTGGTTTCTTTATTTTTTTTTTTCTTTTTTCTTTTTTTTTTTCGTATACGTGTATACGTTTGGTTGGGTACAGCTGGTATAGGTCAGGTCAGGTGGAATAGCTCCCACCAACCAACTCCTGCAACTCGCCCATAGCTCGTGTTCAGACCAGAGAACATTCGGTTTCCCACCCGTCAACTTTCAGGGTGAATACGAGTTGCATACGAGCAACGACCACAGCCCCGATCAATCCTCTACCCTCGACGTAATGATACCTAACCAAACGATTCCTTCCGTGAAACGCTTTACTCGCAAACGGCGCCGCGATAAATTCTCTAGCATCGAAACGCTTCGCAAACAACCTTCCAACACCTTCCAACGATTTTACTGGGTCTATTAAATAAATTTGCAACGTTCCAACTTTTTATATCTATTTTTAATGATTTTTTGAAAATCATAATAGGGCTTATGTTTGAAAGTGCAAGTCACGATAAAAAGAGACGTTTTGTTTTTTATGCATTGAAGCCTAACAAAAGGAAACGAACAAACCCAAACAAACGAAATGGATTGATACGTTTATTTGTTTAGTTTGTTTGGGCTTGTTTGGGTTAAAAACACAACGCGCCATTAAAGTATAACTCAATACAAAATTTTATAGTCATAAGAAATTTATGATAAAATTTAGAGCCTCTTTTCACCGGGATTTGGACTTCCGAATATCAATCAAAAATAGAAACAATTATGATTTTTTGATAAATGTTTTGGTGGTTGGGCTTGGATTTTGGATTTTTTAATATATTTTTTTTTTTTTAATTGGCGATCTTTTTGGAGTTTTGGTTTTGTTATTATCGATCCTGAGTTTAACCCAATAGGATCAACCGAACGACCCCTATCACCCTTGAACATCGACAACCGTTTTTCAATGCCTGGCAATTATGGACGAATGAATATACTCCATAGTTGACGCACCATTCCACTCGCAGAACTTTCAATGTTTCCCTCGTATCCACTTGTTTCGAACTATTCGATATTTTCAAGTTTTCTCGCTGCAATTTGCCAAACGAGAAACTCGTTGTTTCTCGATTTCCGAGTGAATTCGGAAGGGTGTTACGGATGTAATCGAACATTTGGTAACTTTTTCTAAATTGGTTTTTCCTTACGAAGGTATTGAAATACCGAAACAGTTAGCTTTGCTTAATTAAAAAAAAAAAAAATTCATTTTTCTTCTCTTTATTTTCGGAATTACAGGATCTTGTTTTTTTATGTCCTGAAAAGTACGATTATCTTTTTTGAATGACAGAAAAATACCTATTTTTTAAATTTTACTTCCTTAAAAATCCGATTATCTTTTTTCATTGCTAGAAAAATATGTTCTCGGTTTTTTTTATTTCCTGGAAAATGCGTTTTTCTTTTTTTTATTTTCTAAAAAGTACGTTTTTCGTTTTTTTTTAATAATTAATTTTTTGAAGATCCAAAATTCAAGTTGGTCGTTAATGCAGTTTCAAGTGAAACGTACAATTTGCCAAGGGTTTTGAATTTCCCATCGATTACCGGTGAAGATCGTTTCCTGTCATCTCAAAAGGTCGAAACAATGTTTCGAGAACGAAGAGCGTCATCCGAGACGTTTTTCTCCCTGGTCCGGTACCTGCTGTCACCGCGATTCTTTTGGCAGTCCCAGGGGGACAAAGGAGGACGAATAAGAGATAGAAGGAGCATCCGCGAATATTCATGGCCTAATTTTGTGAATACGAGCGGTGTTATTGTAACTAAGCTCTTATTGGAGCACTTTTGACTTCAGTTTGGTACCATCTGCCGCGCGTTCTTCGTCCCTTCGTTCCCAACTTTCGAGGAGGCCAACACGCGCACCCGAGAGAATCATCGAGTGCGCGCAGGACTATTGTCGATCAACACGGCTCGGAGAAATGAAAAGGCACCGAGAATAATATGACCGTAACGACACGTGTGAATGTGTCGGTGGGTTGGCGTACATCAGCCTCGTGTGTACCAACTCTCGTATGAATATGAAACGAAACGAATTACGCCCCTACCGGTCCGTTTTTAAATCAGGAACATCCCTAACTGGAAAAAAATATCGAGCACAAATGTGGAACTCGTAAACTTAACTCGATCGTTTGGCATTTTCCTTTTTCGAATCACATCGATTTTTCAATCAAATGGTTTTCGTTTTTCAAACCACGATCGAATTTTTAATCAATTGTTTTACGTTTTTCGAACCACAAACGATATTTCAAAAATACGTTTTTCGTTTTTCAAAGTACTATCGATTTTTACAAAATAAAGTTATTAAAAAGATCTTTTTAATTAACCAACAAATTCCTTGTACAATTTCTCATAGAAAAAACCATAATTCTGTAAATTTCGTGAATAATTTGATAAATATATAAAAAATGTAATTTCTCACGTACATAATATAATAATAATAATAATAATAATAATAATAATAATAATAATAATATATTTAATTTTCTAAATAATTTTATAAATACAACAAAATTGATAAATAAAAGAAACGGACTTGACTCATCGATTCAAAAGCAGCGTTAATCAGCTGCTGTCTTTATTCGAATGTTGGTACCAGACATCAATGTTTCAGCTAGCAGATTTTGCGAACCTTATTTTCGGTTTTGTTTGTGTACGATTTTCTCGTTATGTGGGCTTGGGATCCCCGGAGTTCCCAATGGGGGGGCTTGATGCAACAATTACTCGAATAGCTATGAAAACGAAGAGCCCTAAGTCCATTGATCGCCTTAAGGGCCATTTATGATGAAGGTGCCCTTTCGCTTGTCAGGTATTCGTACGAAGGTGCTGATCGAAGGTTGGAACGACCGAGATTGGTACGTAACTGGAAAGTTACACATTTATCGTGTAACAAATGGGGCGTTTGGTGTTGTGATATGGGGAGCTGGGATGGAGGGTGCCCTATTCTCCCTAGGGGAGAATAGGATGTTTTCTCCCTCGAGCTGACACGAACTTTTTCCATTGGGTACCGGCAGCTGTTGCATTCCTTGAAAAAAAAAGCACCTCTCTCTCTCGAAAAAAAAAACATTTGCGGTCACGACTCTTTGACCGTGATGAAGCTTCGAAAATCGTGATGAAGCTTCCAGTATTCCGATATCGTGAATTAAGCTCGAGATTTTGAAGAGCTGTTCGATCAGCTTTTCCCAAGTTGTATGGTATCAGAGTACTTTCTCTTTCGGCATTTATGGGGTGTTTCACCCCCGTACAAGTGCATATTTTTCACTTTCGACAAAAACTCGGGCATATTCGTAATCAGCGGAAAATTTCCGATCAAATAGACCCTTTTAAGAGTTAAAAAACGGAAAAAAAAATTTTTCGACCTCCCAGGCCCAGTTCGCCGGAATCTCAAAAATCACGATATTTCAAAAGGTCGTAGAGTGAGCTTCTCTTGTGGAATGGGGATACATTTGGTGGGTTTGGAAAAGGATTTTGCCT